>CANXYI011998555.1:0-13481 GCA_948208565.1 Hura crepitans
TTAAATAATTTATAGGAGTCAAAAAGGTCATTTCAAGACATATAAATGCCTTAGGGGTATTTTAGTAATTTGGCACCATGTTATATAAATTCAATTAAATAATAAGGTAAACTTAATTAATAGACTACACATGTATGAAAAGATATAATGCCATGATTTAAATGCTTTATGTTCACCACTGAGTATCTCGTATACTCAGCATACCCGTTTTGGTGCTCAGGTACTCAAGAGCGGAATCCTTCCTCATGAAATGTGTTGATAAGAGTTCAGAGGATACTTGTGAAGGAATATAAAGTACATGTTGTACAATTTTGATATTGATGTACCTAGGTGGGAATTGGGTAAAAAACATGTATTTAAGCTCTGTATATGTGATGTATATAAGTAAGCATAAATTATTGAATTAAAAAAATAGCTTTATGTGTTTCCTTATGAATGTATGTTCAGAAATGATGTTTGTTGATGATGCTAACTTAAGGCTCTATATATTTATTCTTTTATCTGTGGCCTGAGGCCTGTGATTGTTGTGTGATAGTTGCTAATGTTAGGTTAAGAATATGGGACAAGATGGGTCTATGAGTTGTGAAATATTTATAGAAGTGTTTAAACAGGTTTTAAAATTTTTTTAGATAGGAACCTGAACAGTTGTTATGCTGCTAAAATTTCTAAGAAGTTTGGGAATGTCTCATAATTACCTAGAATTGACATCCTTTGAATGATTACAACTTGAACAAGATATAAAACCAAAGAGAAGTGAATTTGGAAACAAAGTAAGTTAAATTGATGTAAAGTAGTGTAAGTTAAATGAGTGGTACTAGTGGCCAATATTAGGATGGGTGACCTAAAAGTGCGTGCATCACCTATGGGTTTCTTAAGGAATCCAGTAGGGGGTGTTACATTTAGTGGTATCAAAACCTAGGTTTAATGTTCCTCGGTAGAGTACATGGATATCAAATGTTTAAGTTTCCAATTCCTCTAAATTGTTACATTGTCCGAGGCTGATAAGTTATTTTTTTGTAGTAAGCATATAGCTAAACAGGCATCTAAAGAAGGGCCTGAAGAGATGGCTAGTTTTGCACTAACTACAATTTTAGGGGTAGGAAATGCATCAATACCTAAACTTAGTGATGTTACATAGTAGCCTCGGCCACTAGAGCCTGGTCAACAGCAGGCTAAAGTATCAGCTGCCTTATTGCAATAGATAGTAAATTTGCTTTGACGAACTTCTACTGTGTTGCTCGACCTCCACCTCCTCTAGTACTAGTACAACCTCTACCACTAGCTCTCCCATAAAAGACTCCTTTAGAGAGGTTGAGGAAGATAGGAGCTATTAATTTTCTAGGGAGGAGAGAGAGTGATACTGCTAGAGCTGAGTATTGGTTAGACAAAACCTTCAGAGTTCTAGTGCAGTTAAATTGTATTGAATCTGAGAATCTATAGTATGCTACTTATCTTCTGCAAGAAGAAGCTCACAACTAATGGAATGCTACCAGGAGAAGAAATACACTAGTGGAGTTGACTTGGGAATTTTTCCTAAAGGAGTTCAAGAAAAGATACATACCTAACTCCTATAAGGATAAAAAGAGACAAGAATTCTTAAATCTGAAAAGGATTTTTCTAGACTCCTAAAGTATGATAAGGAATTCATTCCTAATAAGGAGGGGAAATGCAAGAGATTTCTGGTGGGATTGAATGTAGAGCTAAGGATATAGATGTCAAATATTTGAGAGAGGGATTTTTCTATATTAGTATCAACAACATATGACATGGAAGAAATGGTATAGGAAAAGAGGGACCTTTTCTAGAGAAAGAGGTAATTTACTATAGGACAGCCTAGCACAGTATCAGGAGATGGGAAGAAGAGGAGAGAGGAATAGTCATAGGCACAGTCTCAGCCTAGGTCTCAATATCAAACAGGATACTAGGGATTGAGATAGACATAGACCCAGAGGTTAGAATAAGCTTTAACTATGAGACCTCAATTGCCTCCTCGGGCTAGTAGTACTTCAAGTACAGGGGGCAATAGAAATGGACCTCCCATATGTGCCACTTGTTAGAAAAGGCACTAGGGGCAGTGTAGAGTAGGTTGACGTGGGTAATATTTCTAATGTGGTTCTAGAGATAACTATAGAAAATATTATCCTCAGAGACCAGTAGAGGGTAATCAAACAGAGACTTCTAATGTTGCGCCACAAAATAGAGGACAGAGGTAGAATAGGTGTGAGCAGCCTAATGCTAGCCAAGGTACCAAATTAGAAAGTCGTGCTCCAGCAAGGTAGTATACTGTGAAAGCTAGAGAATAGGCTGTAGCACTAGATGTTATTACTAGTACATTTTATTTATTTGATGTTCCAATTTTAGCTTTAATTAATCCTGGTTCTACACATTCATATGTATGCACTAAACAAGCACAGAATATGGGATTAGAACCTGAGAATGTTGATATTGATATTGGAGTTAGTAATCCTATAAGACAGAGTGTTACTGTGAACAAGATATATAGACAATGTCCTTTAGTGATTCAGGGATATAGTTTCTTAGCTGACTTGATTGAATTGCCTTTTAATGAATTTGATGTGATATTAGGAATGGACTGGTTGACTGAATATCAAGCAATCATTGACTATATACATAAGAAATTTACTCTCCTAACTGTAGAGGGACTAATAGTGATAGTGGACACAAAGAAACATCTATTGAATAATCTTATTTCTGCTATTAAGGCATAAAAATTCCTTTAGAAAGGTTGCGAGGCATACTTGGCTTATATTGTTGACATGAATGTTTCTAACTCTGAGCTTGAGAACATTCCTATTGTATCTAAATTCCCTAATGTCTTTCCTAAAGAGTTACTAGGTTTACCACCTTAGAGAGAGCTTGATTTTGAGATTAAGGTATATCCTAGTATAGCTCCAATATCCATTGCTCCTTCTAGAATAACACCTGCTGAGTTAAAAAAACTGAAGGTACAATTACAAGAACTGCTAGATAAAGGTTTTATCAAACCTAGCATATCACCTTAGAGAGCACCTATGCTGTTTGTAAAGAAGAAAGATGGGTTGCTCGAGTTATGTATTTACTATAGGTAGCTAAACAAAATGACTGTGAATAATAAGTATCCATTACCTAGAATAGATGACCTCTTTAAGCAATTGAGAGGGGCAGGTATTTTTTCTAAGATTGATCTAAGATTCATATACCATTAGTTGAGGATTAAGGAGACTAACATACCTAAAATTGCTTTTAGAACCTGGTACAAGCACTATGAATTTTTGGTGATGCCATTTGGGCTCACCAATGCTCCAGCAGCTTTCATGGATCTCATGAATAGAGTTTTCCAACCTTATCTAGATTAGTTCATAGTGGTGTTCATAGATAATATCTTGGTGTACTCTAAAAGCCAAGAAGAGCATGAACAACATCTTCAAGTAGTGTTGCAAGCCCTAAGAGAGAGATAGCTGTATGCCAAGCTTAATAAGTGTGAGTTTTGGCTGAATGAAGTTACATTTTTAGGACACATAGTTTTAGCTAAGGGAATTAGAGTTGATCCTAGTAAAGTTAAAGCAGTGCTAGAATGGGAACCACCTAGGAGTGTCATAGAGGTCAGAAGTGTTTTGGGTTTAGCTAGGTATTACAAGAGATTTGTAAAAAGATTCTCTATCATTGCCACTCTTTTGACCAGACTAATTAGAAAGAATGTAAAATTTATGTGTGATGATAAATGTCAAGCTAGTTTTGATAAGTTGACATAGATTTTGACAAAGGCTCTTATCCTGATTTAGCTTGAACAGGATAGGGATTTTGTGATCTATAGTGATGCTTCACTGAATGGTTTAAGCTATGTATTGATGCAAGATGGAAAAGTAGTGGCTTATGATTCAAGGTAATTAAAGCCATATGAGAGAAACTATCTTACGTATGATTTAGAGCTAGCTGCTACTGTGTTAGCTTTGAAAATCTAGAGACACTATCTATATAGTGAGAAGTGTTATATATATACAGATCATACAACCTTGAAATAGCTCTTTACATAGAAAGAACTGAACTTGAGATAGAGAAGGTGGTTAGAGTTTATTAAAGATTATGATTGCATCATTGATTATCATCTGAGAAAAGTAAATGTGGTGGCTGATACCTTAAGTAGGAAATTTATGGTGACTTTGAAAGCTATAAATGTCAAGTAGAGTATACCTCAGAAGATGTTGTATTACCTGAGTTACAAGTGAAGCCAGGTTTTAGGCAACAGATCAAAGAGAGTCAAATGAGAGATGATTAGATAGTTTAGGTAATTAGCAAGGCTAAAGAGGGGAAAGCCACAGGGTTTGAGTTAATAAAGGATGGGTATTTGCACTATCAAAACAGGTTGTGTGTACCTAATCTAGACAACTTGAGATTACAGATACTTAGAAAGGCATATAAAGCTCTTTATTCTATGCACCCAAGGAGCACAAAGATACATTTGGATTTAAAATCCTAGTATTGGTGGCTTGGTATGAAAAAAGATATAGCAAAATATATTGTTAGGTGTTTGACATATTAGTAGGTAAAAGCTAAGCATTAGGTTCCTTCTAGCTTACTACATCCTATAGCAATACTCGAATGGAAATAGGAGAAAGTAACTATGGATTTTATGATAGGTTTGCCTATAACTAGAGGCAAGAGTAATGTTGTGTGGACAATAATGGATAAATCGACTAAGATAGCACATTTATCCCTCTCAGAATAGATTACTCTTTAGAAAAATTAACTAGACTGCATATGGATGAGATAGTCAAATTACATGGTGTACCAGTGACTATCATTTCTAATAGAGATCCTTGCTTTATTTCTAGATTCCAAAAGAAGTTACAAGAGGCATTAGGTACTAGATTTGCTTACAACATAGCATTTCATCCTTAAACTGACAGACAGTCAGGGAGGGTGATATAGATACTGAAAGATATGTTATGAGGCTGTACTATTGAGTTTTAGGGTAGCTAGGATTAGTACTTATGTTTGGTAGAGTTTGACTATAATAATAGCTACTAGTCTAGTTTAGGAATGGCACCATATGAGGCATTGTATGGCAGACAATGTAGAGCTCCTTTGTGTTAGAGTGAAGCTAGGGAAAGCAAGATTGTTGGTGTTGAATTGATTCAAGATGCTGAAGAAAAAGTAAGAATAGTCAAAAAAAGTTTGAAGGCAGCAATTGATAAACAAAAATCATATGCTGACCTAAAGCGAAAAGACATTGAATATGTAGTTAGTGATAAAGTATTCCTAAAGATTACTCTTTAGAAGAAAATACTGAGGTTTGGTAAAAAGGGGAAACTAAGTCCTAGGTTTATTGGGTCATACGAGATTACCGAGAAGGTTGGACCTTTAGCGTAAAGGCTGGCATTATCGCATGAGTTATAGTGGATTCATGATGTATTCCATGTTTCTATACTCAAGAGGTATAAATCAAATCTTTTACATGTGATTTCGATGTCGGATATTAAGGTACATCCTAATTGGAGTTATGAAGAAGAATCAGTTCAAAATTTGACTTGTGAGGTGAAACAATTAAGGAATAAATCCATACCACTAGTTAAGGTGCTATAGAGGCATCACAATATAGAACAGGCTACCTGGGAGCCAAAAGAGTTAATGAAAGCCCAATATCAGCAATTATTTGCCTAAGGTAAATTTAAGGATGAAATTTATTTAAGAGGGGAAGAAATGTAATGCCCATGAATTTAGGCTTCGTGAATAGTGCCATAGGTTCCAGGAATTAAGCATGGGTTGCCGAGTCACTTGCACATAGATCGAGGTAGTGGCACTAGTCATGAAACTTTGAGGGGCCTTAAATTGATGAAAACATTAAAATTTAAAAATTTAGTGAAACCAATAATTCATTTTAAATAGTAAAAAATGCATTTGTGCAATACAAATTTTTTAGGATGTGCCTAGACAGACTTGAAAATAGTGAATCCTGAAGCTCAAAAATTCCATTAAGTCCACAGGTTAAAGAATTTTTGGATTTCGAGGTCATTTGCAAATTCTCATAATTTTTTAGGTTGGCATACAAATTGAGGTAGTCTGAAACCTATTTTATTGATGGAATTTGGCCATGAAAATTTATGACTAAGTAGAGGGGATTAAAATAGGAATTTTAAAACAAACGGGATAATTTTTTAAGGTCTGAGTGAATTACTGTGAATTTCTAAAGTTTGTCAAAAAATTGAGATGTTTTCGAGTTTTTTAGGAGGATTCGGGGCAACCTTTGTCATGTCAAAAGGAACCCCACAGAATGCCAAGTGACTAAAGAGGCTTGCCAATTGGCAAAGCTCACTTGACATGTTGAATTCCACCAAATGAAATGAAAAAATTTCTTCCTTCCTTCTCTACTGTGTCGACGCTAGAGAGGAGTTTGACTGGGCATAACTCTCTCATTTCTTCACCAAAAATGGTGATTCTATTTTTTAAATTTAGCTTTGTCTATTAGGCACCATAGGGAAGGAATTAGGCAAAAAGGACTTCTTAATTTGGAGATAAAATTCATCAAAGATCACTGGCTCAAACTGTCCAGAATTGTGATCTTTAGGTGAGTTCATTGCTATTTCTTCTACATTTTATGGGGTTTTTAGCTGCCATTTGATGCTAGATCATGCCTAACACTTGTGTCATTGTGTGTGTGAGGTTTTTATGGCAATTAGATGTCAAATTCAAGTCTATGAAGAGGGAAGAAAGCTACTATGGAAGCTAGATAGCTTGGTGTTCTTATGATTCAAGGGGCTTTTCTCACTTGTAAGTGAATTTAAAGCATTTCTTTCATGCAACGAGGTGACTAAGATGATGAACAACAATTTACAATGGCTAAAAAGTTGAGTTCATGGATAATTACTTCAATGGGAAGGTTAATTAAGTGATGACTTAGTGAATTAGGGAGCAATGGCTTAAGAAACTTGTAAATTAAGCTTAAATTGCTTGCTGATTTTGGTGTGTATGAATGTTTTGTTTAGATATATAATGCCTAGAAATTAATAAAGGATATCTGGGCATGTTAGAAAAAGAACTATAGTAGTTATGATTGGAAATCATTATGAGATATACCACCCATGCTTATACCCGAGAGCTACCATGAATGAATTTTATGTGTGATGTTTGATAAAGAACATATAAGTATATGTAACCTATGAGAATTGGCTTGGAATTGAGTATCTATATGTGTATTTGTGGTCAGGGCATATATGTGTAAATGGATATTGATATATAGTGGAAAGGGAATGTAATTATGCATAATTTTCCTAATACCCGAGAGAATGTTGATGGCAATATGGCATGTAATTTAGCTTATTGAAGTGTTAGGTATATGAATTATAAGGGTTAGACAATTGTGCCTTTAGGGCTAGATTTGGGATATAAGCATGAATGGCAATTATGCATATTATTTGGCCTTAGAAATAGCCTAGATATGATTTTCTTAGGGCCTATGAATGTGCTTAATGAAATGTTGAAAACTATGCTAAATTTTGATTTAAAATAGTCTCAGAAATGTGTTTTGAAAAGTGGTCGAAATGACCTATAACTATCTAGTTGACCATTACTTGAACCAAAAATGTCACTGGAAAAAAAGTGTTAATTTCATGTAAAATAATACTATGATAAATTATGACATATTAAACCTTGTATATTGGTAATACCAGAACTCAAAATTAATTTGGGATTTTTACTTGGTAGAGCCAAAATGTGGCCATACCAGATTGGCTAAAAAATAAACTATGTAATAAAATTAATAATTATCTATTATTGCAACTTAAATATTATAAGAACAATATTGGTCAATAAATTGACTTAAAATGAGCTATATGGGCCATTAGTTAAACACCCACCGGATGGGTTTACCGATCAACTTAGGGTTTTAGTAGTTGCTAGTTACCTAATGTTTAGGCAATGAATCTTATTTATGGCTAGGGAGGCCTACGGGCTAATCTCTATTATGTTACAAAGATGTTGAGATATTATTTATTGCTGGGGAGGCTTACGAGTTGATCTCCATTATGTTACATTCGTTATGATAATTAATTATGGCTGGAGAGACCTATGTGCTGATCTCCATTATGTCACATAGATGTTGAAATATTATTTGTGGCTTGGGAGGCCTATGGGCTAATCTCCATGATGTGACATATGCCGGTGTAGGGGCCAAGGTCTAGAATAGGGACCACTGCACTAATTTGTTTTCCCTATATGTCTAGTGCTTGTAAGTGTCATCTTTCTAGTTAGGCCAGTGAATTGAAGTAAGTAAATAATCAATGTGGTCATGGAATTGAAATAAAATTAAGCATAATTGGATAATATTTTCTAAGTAAATGATGAAATACAGACTTAGGCGCATTTTGGTAATTTTACACATATGTCATTAAATAAATTAATTAATGTAAAATATGCATGCCATGAATACTAATAACTATTCTAAATAGTTTATGTGAGTTAAAAAGGTTATTTTTATGATATATAAATGCCTTAGGTGTATTTTAGTAATTTGGCACTATATTATATAAATGGAAAAAAGTGGCTTGGCAAAATCAGTAACTAGACCGCACATGTATGAAAAGATATGATACCTTAAATTAAATGCTTTAAGTTCACCACTGAGTATCTTGTATACTCAGCATACCTATTTTGGTGTACAGGTAATCAAGAGCGAAATCTTACCTCGTGATGCATGTAGATAAGAGTTTAAAGGATAGCTTTGAAGGAATATAAAAATGTTGTAGAGTTTTGATATCCATGTACCTAGATGGGAATTGGGTAGAGAACATGTATTCAAGTTCTGTAAATGTGATGTATATAAGTATGCATAAACTATTGATGTAAGTAAAATAGAATTATATGTTTTCCTTATGAATGCATGTTTAGAAATGATGACTGTTGATAATGTGAGCCTGAGCCTTTATATACGTTTGTTTTTATTTATGGCCTGAGGCCTGTGATTGCTGTGTGATAGTTGTTGATGTTAGGTTGAGAATAAGGGAATAAATGGGTCCAGGAATTGTGAAAATGATGATAAAAGTGATTAAATAGGTTTTTTTTTTTAAATTTTTGGATAAGGACCCGGACAGCCATTATGTTATTGGAATTTCAAAAATATTTGGTAATGACTTATAATTACATGGAATTGACATCATTAGGATGAATACAACTTAAGTAAGGTATGGATCCAAATAAAAGTGAATTTGGAAACAAAGTAAGTTAAACTAATGTAAGATAATGTAAGTTAAACAAATGGTACTAGAGGCCAATAGTAGGATGGGAGACCTAGGAGTACGTACATCACCTATAGGGTTTCTTAGGGAACCTAGTAAGGGGTGTCACATAGATTCTGTGTCTATCCCAAATTTCATGAGAAATCGAAGGAAAAGCTCAATTTTACATCTCAATGAATTGTGTAATAGATTTGATTTGGTATGTTTTTCTAAGTTTTGATGTTTTTCCCATATTCCTAGCTGACCAAGAGTTTTTTTATGTTTTCAATTTTTCATTTTGAGCTTCGGTTAATTTTCTATGGATTTTTTTTATATATTAAGCCTATTATGGATAATTGTGAAAATAGAAAAGATGCAGGATAAAGGGAAAGAAAAAACCTAATCGGTCCTCATGGGTGCATTTTAACTCCAAAAGTAAGTGTAATCAAAATGATTTATGGTAATTTTGGATATGCCCTAATGTATGTTATTGAATGATAATGAGTATGTTTATGTTTAAATGGCTATGTACGGTGATTAAATGCATATATTTATATATATATATATATATATATATATATATATATCATGTTTATTAATGTTATATATGTGTTTTAAGCCATTTGATGATGTTAGAATGATGATAGAATGTGTATGGCTTGCATGTTGTACATTATGCATGATAGGAATGATGTATGTCTAAGATTGGAAGTAAATGCCTATATGGATATTGGATGTAATGTAAAATGCATGTGGTGAAACTTTTGAGTGCTTAGTGGCATTATGGAAGAATGGCCTTTTGATGTATACATGTATGTGTTTGCTTTATGTAAGGTATGTGATGAATGGTGCATGATTTTATAAATGTCAATAATCATAAGAGCATGTACTAAAACTTGTGATGTGAATAAAAATATGTGTAGCATGTAAGGGAATGTTATGGCTAAATGGCCTAGATGCATGTATGTATGTGTGTAATGTCATATGATGCATGCAAAGGATGATTCATGTATGTGATTGTATATGATATCATATACATTTAAGATGAGCTATGTTATGTAAAAAAGTGAATGTATGATGCATGAATGAGATTATGGCTTATAATATATTCATGTATGTATGTGCTTTATATTAAGCATGATGTGGATGGTACATAATCATATACATGTTAATGGTAATGAGGAATTATATTGATATGTGTAATGAGAAGCATGTACTATTGAATAATTCATGATGGCTTGACTGAATGGTCTTCTGTAATAGCCATAATGTGTTTGAGGTAGTTATGAGTTTATTTTGACCTAATGAGATGTCATGATATAGTAATATGTTGAATGATTGATTATGATGCTCAATGTAAGGAATTTAATAATGTGTGAATGGATTCTTATGTTTCTTATGGCTAAATGCATTGGATAGTTGCATAATGTAGGATCATAATGTTATTGTCTTACATTTAGAATTATAAAATGTCATAATGGCATATGATTTTGAGTATGTTCGAGTTGATGCTTAAAGTTTCTTATGCTATCTTGGCCGAAGCATTTGCATGTAATGATGATATCTAGGTATGAGTTTATAAATAGATGGCATTGTGAATTTTCATTTTACATGTCATGATGTAGCAAATCATGTTTAATAATATGGTCAATCGATGATATTACTTTTCTCAATTGTGTCATTAGTTGGCTAACCAATTTAACTAAAAGCTATGTTAAACCATGTAAAAAGGTGAAATAAAAAAAGAATTTGGTTAGTAGCCCATACAAGTAAATAGCCTAGTTAGATAGGTTGACCGATCAGCTAAGAGGCCTAATAGCTGCTAGGGTACTTTGGTATCTTCGTAGCCTACGGGTTATGATGCATGAACCTTAAGGTTTTATTTTCTTATGATATCTTAATCTTTAGGTCTTGTACATTGATCTTCAGATCTTATATTTCTAACCATTGGGTGGTCTAACGAATGATGACCTATAAGTCTATCCTTTTATGACCTTTGAGTCTAAATTGTGTAGGGTCTAGATGGTTTAGAGGGCCTGAGTGGTCCACTTGATACTTCATTATCCATAGTGTATCTATTTTCTTAGTTTTATACATAACTAAAGGCATAGCTTAAATGATTCCATAATAAAAAGGAATCAAATGGATTTCATTATGTCATTTGTTTAGGAATTATACATGACAATTATGAATAATACATGATTTTATGATGCATAAATGTTATAATTCTAATAATTTTTTAGCATATATACATAGTATGTATGACTTATGTATATAATGTGATTATTGGTATATGAATGAGTGGATATGCTAATGTATAACATTCATGGCATAATCCATAAGTCATTTCGATTACACCACTAAGCTATTACTTAGCACATCGTCTATTTTTGCAATCATAAGTAAAGGGACAGTTTGTGCTAAAACCTTTGGATCGCTAAGTTATCAAGAGAAAGAAGATTCTTTTGGTATATTTTGTATATGTATATCTAAATTTTTTGATGTATAGATAGAAAGTACTTATATGATGTAAGAGTATAGAAAATGGCCCTAAATCATGTTTTGTACTTTAATTAAATGTTTTAAAATGTTTATACTTATGTTAAAGTATACTTGAAATGTTTTTATTGTATGATATCTCTTCTTGCATGATTATGCTGATTTTGACATTTTGTGCTATTTTGATTGATAAAAAGGATCATAGGATGTTGGGAATGAGATAGATTTGTATATGGAAGTGCTTTTCATATCGCAGGTTACAATTCACATTTCGGATAATATCTTGATACAGCTATTATGATGTTGGATTTTCGACATGAGAATTTCTAAATGTGGAATGTAACGAGTTTTTTTAAAAAATTTTGCAAACCCATATTTTTATGATGTAAACATTTAGTTAAGGATGATTTAATTTTAAAGAGTTATCATGTCATGAGTTTGGTATCACATTTTTGTGTGCATTCCTTATTCGAGTTAGCAATTGGATCGAGTAAGGAGTGTGACAAAAACATTTAGTATTTAACATTTTAATTTATTTACTTATTTTCATGTAATTATTTTTCAATTAATAACCCTATAATATTTTTTATTCTTTTCATGTAGTATGCCTAATAACCTTATAATAGTTATGAGTGATAAAATAACGGGACATGTATTTAATATGACATTAAAGTGACATATGATACACAATAAGTATGGCACAATTGCTTAAGTAAAAGCATGAGAATAACACTACCTAAGTAACAAATGAGGAGCCTAAATAACAAGTAAGGGAAGAGCACCCCCAAATGTCCAAGAGAGCACTGAAGTATTAAGGATGTATGTTGTTGGATGAGATAAAAGTTCCCTAGTTGGCTAGCCAACCTATCTTTTGTGATAATCAACTGTCTAATTTTATTGTGAGATTAAAATATTTTAATTTTTCACTTATTCAATCATCCCCAATATGTATATACATATAGACAACTTATTACATTAAACTAATTATATGATTTATTTACATGTAAAATCATAAAATTTATAATCCTATTCTTTTTTTTACAATTTATAATTATTTCATTTTAATAATATTTTAAATGTACTCACAATGTGTAATTCAAATATTTATAAACTTTTTCTTTTCATACTTTAACCTGTAAATCAAGTTATCAAGTTTTCATTTGAATTTTTTAAAAAAATTACACAATGAAGGATTTATTATTATTTATATTTGAATACTTAGTTAAGAATATCCCCATTATACTTTATCATTTAATTATCTCTTAGTTCAATTCTTCTTACCACATATCAATCATATAGTTATTACCAATTTAAGAATTAGATATATTATTTCTTTGATCCATGTATATCTATTACTACTTTGTATAATTCCATCTTTCATTCATGACACATGTATATTTTTACTATTTAAAATGTTTTACCTTAAAATTTTCATCAACTTACTTTAATTGATTTCTCTTATACTTACTTTTACATGTACTTTTCTTAATTTAACTATTTTCTTTATGTTATTTCTTTAATCACTTAATCATGTATATATTTAATATTAGTAATAATCTATCATATTTTTCTTTCTTCTTTGAAAATTTGTAAATAAAGTTTGCTCTTTAATCGTTCATTTTATTACTTTTACTTAACCAAGCTTCTTCATTTTTATACTATAAATTCCAACAAAACTACAGAATCTCTCTATAATTTACAACTTCAATCTTAATTACACATATATTTAATTATATATATATATATATATATATATATATATATATATATATA
>CANXYI011998622.1:0-16296 GCA_948208565.1 Hura crepitans
TTTAAAGCATTTAACATACGTACATATACATATATATGGTAATAATAAAAATATAAAACACGCAATGACAATAGTTTTAAAAGTTCTCTGTATAAGAATTTGTGAATCTGTCAATCCAATTAAAAGAACTTTACTAATTAATTTGACAATCATTTTTTCCACTATGTATTTTAAAAATAAAGTTCAAGAAAAGCCCACCTATAAATGAAGTTCCATCAAGAATAGACATAATACCACAATTTGCTCAATTATTCCACCATAAATAAGATAATGTGGATTATTTTTAATAAGGCACATGAAAAAACGATGATCACTTGTACCTAATAGATCATATATGTATATAATAAAAAAAAAAAAATTATTTCCTATTCAAATGCGTTGAAAGTCATTGTCAATCAGTATTGTGATTAATTATTGGTCAAAAAGGTAATTATCATTAAATAAACTGTCTCATATATAATTGAGTATTTTCTTTATAGTAGTCGCTATAACAATCTACCTAACAACAATATTTTCTTTTTTACTTACTTTTCTACATATATAGAGATAGAAAAGAAAAGCAAAGAATTCGAATTATTGCTAATGGTCATCTAATTTATCAACAGAAGGAGTAAAATGTTATGTTGATCTTTTGCGATTTTACATGTATCTTACTGGTATTAAATCAATCTCAAATATACAAGTCTGTATAACAAACACCCAATCTCATTTTTTTCACATCTTATTAAGTATTAACCATGCCTATTTAATTTTTTTAATATTAAATAGATCGATTTCGAATTATTCACAATGATAATGCATTTTACATGTACCACGTGCTATTTTTTTTTTTTTTTAAAAAGTCCCTTAAACTTGCACCACCAGTAATTAACACCGAGCAACGTGGCAAAATACGATAGTTGTGCACTATTTCCAGGTTATAAACGAAAAACGACAAAATTAAATTCCCAGTCAACCTTTGAAGTTAGACTGTAACCGTTGGATTAAAAGAAAGGAGTCGAACGGTTCACAGAAGAGATACGGGGAGCATCCGGTGATCGAAGAGTGAGTAACGTTGGTCAAATGTTTCTATTACAAAAAAAAGCCCTCCACGTGATCCCCACTTATGCTCGGCTTTATTTTTCTCCATTATTAATTTCTTTTCCTGTTCAATGGTTTTGATTTATTTATCATTAGATGGCCATTGACTATTCTTTTATGGGACATATTAGCAAAATGTTGAAGAATTTTAAATTATAAATTAGTGTTCTAGAAGGGTTTTTTTTTTTAGTGAAATGTAGAAAAACTGGACTTTAAGGCGGCTTGATATATTAATATTCACAAAATTAGAATTGAATAATAATATTAGTATATTTTAAAGTTAAAATATTAAGGAAATGAAATATAATTACCAATACCAACAAGAAAATAATTTTTATTATTTGACGCAACAGGAAGAAAATCTGATTATTGGTGGATAATAATAAACTTAGACCATTTTGGATATTTTATTTTGCACTTGCTTTCGGATGAATCAATGCCAAGAATGGTTTCAGCTTATTTAGTTGGGATGAACACTTTCATTTTTTTTTATTTTTATCCTCATGAAAATTTTCATTTTCTAAATAATTTTTTATTTCATTTTTTATCTAACTTCAAGTTTTTAAGTTTAATATATTTATAAAATAAATCTACATCGTAAGCTGACCATTCACTCTGTATAAAAAAAAAGAGATAACCATAATATGTGTAATCGAATCCCTAATTAATAATATTTTGACAAATTTATGCATTAAATACTTAAAAAAATGGAAAAGCTTTTTTATTTAGGTGTTATTCTCAAGTTTATATATAAGATTTTTAAGAATAACAACTTAACATCTATGGGAGGCATTATCTTTTTTTTTTAACTTAGAAAACTATATTGGACATTTTCAATTATTTATATAGCTCAAATTCTCATTTAAATTCGTCCTTTAAGATAAATTTGCCCTTGATAAATATTAAAATGACCGAAAATAGTAAAATTCAAAATTAACTAGATCAAATTCAAATCCAAACAAGACATGCAAACACAATTACATTTGCTTTTTTTCCAGCTTTAACCGTTCTTGTAGCACTGTATGCCTCACTTTTCCTTCCCACAAAATTTTCAAAACTGCATGTATATATATTTTTCTTTTAACTCCTGCTGCCTATTTAAATTTATCGTAAATTAATAAATAAAAATTATTAAATTATTAAATAATTTTTTATTTATAATTTAAAAATTAAAATTATATATATATATATATATATATATATTGTAAATTTAAGTTATCCAATTATACTTCACTTCCATCTTTTTAATATTTAAATTTACTGCATTTTTTCTTTCCCTTTACTTTTTCATTTTTTATATTATAAAGATTGTTTTTAAATTAATAACTCAAAATAAAACATATTAAAAAACGATAAATATGGTACCTTGAGTTTCATGTGGAGCCCACCACTCTCGTCCTATATAGTTTTTTTTTTTTTTCGGTGACTGGTCTTCCAAATTTTTTATTACCCCATAATCTGTTAGAAATTTTCAAACTCATATTAGCCATCGGATTGTAACCACTTTTTGACTTCATTGCTCAGCCGGTTATCCGGTGACTCTATCCCCTATATCAGCCCTCTTGTTCTCTTCACCCCCTTGCTCTCTCCTCTGCGAGACTACCTAAACCTTCCAATTGTTTGATGGCTTGTTGAGCTTACGATTTTCTCCGTAAATTTTTGTTTCTTTTTATTCAAATTAGTGAAACGAATGACAGTTGAGCTTATGGGCTTCACAAAAATGGAAGATCAATTAAATATACAGGAGGCCGCTTCACAGGGCTTAAAAAGTATGGAGCATCTCATCCGCCTTATGTCTCACCAATCTAAGCACGTCGATTGCACGGACCTGACGGACCTCACCGTCTCCAAGTTCAAAAAGGTTATTTCTCTCCTCAATCGGACCGGCCATGCCCGATTCCGACGCGGACCTGTTCATCCTTCTTCCTCTTCTTTGCCTTTGTTGTCGTCGGCACCGTCTGGACCTGCTACTCTAAATCTCACGCCTACTCACGCAACAGCTCCTTCTTCCGTAAATCAGTCGCCTGCAGTCCAGTCGTTAACACCTGCTCAGGTTCAGATCGCGGCTCCGGCAAGCTTTGTCCAGTCACAACCGCAGAGTTTGACACTTGACTTTACTAAGCCTACCATATTTAGCTCTAGCGGTAAAACAACGGAGCTGGAGTTCGCAAAGGAAAGCTTTAGTGTCTCATCTAGCTCATCGTTTATGTCTTCGGCGATAACCGGAGACGGCAGCGTTTCGAATGGGAAACAAGGATCGTCGATCTTCTTGGCGCCTGCGGTCTCCGCTGGAAAACCCCCTCTCTCATCAGGGCCATACAACAAGAAGCGGTGCCATGAACACGATCACTCCGACGATGCATCTGGAAAATTTTCCGGATCCGCCAGCGGCAAGTGCCATTGCTCAAAGAAAAGGTAGGTGGCGTTCTTCGCTTAAGGCGTATTTTAGCAGTTCACCGTGTCCTATTCTTTTGACTGCCTGTGTTAGTTGACTTTGGGGAATCGACTTGCCTAACTCAAACACATTTTCTGGGGATTGCATCTCTAATTAATGATTGGGAACCATATTAGACGTAAATTCTCTCTGGAACATGTAAACGACTCGGTCGAGTTTGATACGAGTTCGAATTAACTCGGATGTGGAACAGTGAATTGTTTGGGGTTAGAGTCAACGAGTTAGGTTGTCGTTGAACAGTGTTGGGTGATATTAATTGACCCATCACGCGTGACAGTGACTCAATAAGCGTTTCCATGGAACACATTGGTTGGTTATTTAATAATCTTTTGTCCTTGTTTGTGGTTGCCTAGTGGACATGGACTCACCTTTGACTGCTGACACGTAGGCCACATGATGATAATAAATACTACTAAGTATTAAATCAATAAATAAATTACAATTAGATGGTCAGTAAGATGAAGGTTTAAAGAATGATTGTTTGTGTTATTTCAGGAAAAATCGAGTGAAGAGGACGATTAGAGTCCCAGCGATCAGTTCAAAAATCGCCGATATTCCACCAGATGAGTATTCATGGAGAAAATACGGTCAAAAGCCGATCAAGGGATCCCCATTCCCACGGTAGCTGCCTTGACTACAACGCGTTGATTTTTCTAAGTTGATAAATCTGGCAGCACGTTGACTCGTTGACTTGTATTTTTTTCAGGGGATATTACAAGTGTAGTACTGTTAGAGGGTGCCCCGCGAGGAAGCACGTCGAAAGGGCCACAGATGATCCGGCAATGCTAATTGTGACTTACGAGGGGGAGCACCGTCATGCTCAGCCAGCGTTGCAGGACAACTCGAGCGCTGGTTTGGGGTTGGTGTTGGAGTCAACGTGAGCGATATAGGGAAGAATATAATAAATAGATAGAATAGGGAGAGTAGTTAGTTAGAAAATTAATTTAGTAATATCGAGGCCGGTTGAATTAGGTTGTATATTTTCTTAATTGGAAGGAGATAGATGTGCAGAATCTCAATCTGCCAAAGCCATGTTCAAGAGTAAATCAAATATTACTATGACTTTTTTTTTCTTGGAAACAAAAATAATTTGGATATTTGTGAGTTTCATTTTTTCTTGGCCTGATTTGTTTGAGAATCACGGCCGCGTTACTGGCAGATTGAGATAGCAACAGCTTCAACGAATTGAAAACAGTAGCTGTTAAGGCAATTGATTGAGAAAGAAACCAAGAGCATTTAATATTTGAACAGATTCTTCAAAACGTTACAGATGGTGCTCCATTATAATCGAATGGACGAAGGTAGATGGGGTCGGTGTTGATGTTATATAAAAAATGCTAAATTATATGATATGTGTCTAGTAAATTAAAATATGTATTTTTTTTTAAATTTCTAATATTTATAAACATTTATCATGTAATGATTGAAAAAATAATCAAAAAGATAATAAAGAGATTATAAATATCAAATAGCACTACTCTAGTAAATATGGTAATGCAGGCTGAGTGGCGCAACTGACTGGTAGTAGCGAATTTGGAAATGGCAACCACGGACGAAATTAGTTGTGTTTTAAGTGGACTTTTAAGTTTAGACTATATGTTTTATTTTTGAACATTTGAAAGGTTAAAAATAAAAGTGAAAGGAGAACAAAGGAACATCGAATTAAAGAAACACTAGTCAAATGCAGGATTATGAATTAGAAAAAGGCTTGTGGACTTTGATCTCGTAACAGACAATTACTTCCAGGCAGAAAAAATAAAAAAAACACCATGAAAAAAATCTTTGTCAATTCGAATCTCGGGCGATAAGGAATCCATGTAGATGGGCCATAAGAAATTGGCCCACCACTCTCGGAAGAATATGAATAATTATATTCGTGAACAGAAATACAATTGTTAAAAAAATCATGATAAGAGGTGAAAAATATATGGTTTTTTATTTTACGTAAATAATAAAGGCTAACAACCAACTTGAAATCAATGTAGAAAACTGGAAATACTTGCAGAAACTAGTTTACAGGAATTTATTGACATACGAGAATTGTTAAGAATTTAGGGCAAGTCTGGCCAAAGAATTCGAAAAGCAGTATGCATGGTCCAGGAAATGTATATATTTTATGCTTTAGTTTGATGAGCAGAGCAGTGGGTGAATGCATTGAGCTTTTGTAATGGGCCTGTAATCTGTTTGAACGTGGCCGGCCTTACAACACATGCAATGCCACTGCACAGGAATGAAACTCGTGTCTCTTTTTTTTTTTTTTTATGGTGATTCCAGAAGTTTCGTTTCGAGGGAAATATTGTTGTTTTATATATGTATAAAAGAAATATTGCTCTTCTTGAATAAGCTCATCATGCATTTTAACAAACAGATTTGGGCAATCATCACCTCTTACAATAACATGCGAGTTTGCGAGCAGAACACGACCATCTCCTTAAACCATAATAATTTCATCTCACTTTTTAGCTTTTATTATTATTATTATTGAACATATACTTTTCAGCTGTCCAACCAGACTTCAAAACTGAGAAAAATATAAGGTATTTAAACGTGTATTTTAACTTCTTAGCATGCGTTGAGACTACTAATTTTTATCAAATACCCTCTTTTTAATTCTCTTACACTATTTATTGTCTCTTTTTTTTTTTAATATGCTAATAGAAAGCTTAATAAAAAAAATATATGCAATAGATATTTTCTTAAACTTTAAAATGGATTTAATTATATATATATAAAGAAAAAACGAAATGAATTTTTCAAAAAGAATAAAGAATGATCTTAGAATGAACTTTCTAAATAAAATTAAAGGAGAAATTTGTATTAAAACGTAATTTTATCTTTTTCATTTAAACCAAGCAATTTAATCTTTATGCATATGATCATTTATAAATATCAGATTAGTCATGATAATGTCCCTTTTTTTTTGTTTTCTTGTTGAAGATGAATGCTTTTTGCATGAAAGCAAAGTGCAGGAAAAACGTGATTACACCTGCAAACTTAATTGCTTATCACCTAATATAAATTAATTACGAAAATTTCAAATTTTAAATAAGTAAATTACTTCTTTCTTCTTAAGTATAATAACCCCAATAATAATAATAAAAAAAAAGGGTATACAACTGGACTAGGGGCTATTGATATTAACGAAAGCTTCGACTACCCAAAAAAAGGAAAGCCTTTTTCTTTTTTTAAATTTAATTTTAAGGACGGCTGGTGGAAAGATGGAGAAGTGAGAAACTTTTGCCTCACTGTCAACCACTTTGCTGTTTCTCAGAAAATACGAAAAAAAGCTCTAAAATTCTCCCTCTTTTTCTCTCTCTTTGGGATTTTAGGGTTTTTCTTTCTATCTCTATCTGAATCCGTAACTCTCCTATTCAGATTCTTATGCTATTCTTCTATTTTCCAGCTCCCTATTTGCTCACTCTTGGAGGGTCGATTTCTCTTTCCATCTATCAATTTAAAGCTTCCAACTTTGACCGCCATTTTCATGTGAGTTTTCTCTCACTTCTTTTGTATTTTCCTTATCTCTCTCCTCAAAATCCCACTTTTGGTAGCTGTGGATTCTAGTATCACTTTGTTTTTGCTTCTTGTTGTTTTGGGTTTGGTTAAAGTTTTGGTGTATGGCTTAGAAATGAAGATGTGTTCTTCTACCAGTCCAGGTTGATGTAAAGATAGCATCGGATAAATCTAAGGGTTAGATTATATTATATTTCCTTGATTAGAAAAATCAGATCTTGATTCAAGCTGTGAGTTCCAGTTGCAGTTTCAATTGACTGAGATTCCAGCTCAAAGTTCCGACTTTTAGGAGGTAAGACTTTGGGGTCGACATGGGCGATTCTGTTGACGGTAATGCTAATGAGAAACATAGGATTCAGAAGTTGATAGCCGCAAGGAAGTCATTGAAGCTAAGCTTGGAGAAATCCAATGCCTTGGGGTGTGCTCTTTCGAAAGCAGGACCTAGATTGGGTGAGATTCACCAGAGATTGCCTTCTCTTGAAGCAGCTGTACGCCCCATCCGCGCCGACAAGGACGCTCTTGCTGCCGTTGGGGGCCACATTAATCGTGCTGTTGGTCCTGCTGCTGCTGTGCTTAAGGTTTTCGATGCGGTTCATGGCCTCGAAAAATCGCTTTTGTCTGATCCAAAAAATGATCTGCCTGGGTATTTGTCTGTATTAAAGCGCCTTGAAGAGGCATTGAGGTTTTTGGGAGGTAATTGCGGATTGGCTATTCAGTGGTTAGAAGATATCGTTGAGTATCTGGAGGACAATGCGGTGGCCGATGAGCGATACCTTTCGAATTTGAAGAAGTCATTAAAGAGTCTAAGGGAATTGCAAAATGATGATCAAAAGGCTCGCCTTGATGGTGGACTTTTAGATGCTGCTTTAGATAAATTGGAAGGCGAGTTTCGCCGGCTCTTGACAGAGCATAGTGTGCCACTTCCCATGGCTTCATCTTCATCGTTGGGCCAGCAGGCTGTAATTGCACCTTCACCATTGCCTGTGACAGTTATACAGAAGATGCAAGCAATTCTTGGGAGGTTGATTGTGAATAATAGACTTGAGAAGTGCATATCTATCTATGTTGAAGTTCGTGGTTCAAATGTTAGAGCTAGTTTGCAGGCTCTTGATTTGGATTATCTTGAGATTTCGATAGCTGAATTTAATGATGTGCAGAGCATAGAGGGCTATATAGCTCAGTGGGGCAAGCATTTGGAGTTTGCAGTGAAGCATCTGTTCGAAGCTGAGTATAAGCTTTGTAATGACGTCTTTGAGAGGATTGGATTGGATGTGTGGATGGGATGCTTTGCCAAAATAGCTGCTCAAGCAGGTATTCTTGCATTTCTTCAGTTTGGGAAGACTGTTACAGAAAGTAAAAAAGACCCAATCAAGCTTTTGAAGTTGTTGGACATATTTGCATCTCTGAACAAATTGAGGCTAGATTTTAATAGGCTTTTTGGTAGTGCTGCCTGTATTGAAATCCAAAACTTAACAAGGGATCTCATTAAGAGGGTGATTGATGGGGCATCCGAGATTTTCTGTGAACTCCTGGTTCAGGTGGAGTTGCAGAGGCAAATTCCCCCTCCTCCAGATGGGGGTGTTCCAAGGCTTGTGACCTTCATTACAGAGTACTGTAATAAGCTGCTTGGGGATGATTATAAACCTCTTCTGACTCAGGTTCTAATTATTCATCGAAGTTGGAAGCACGAGAAGTTTCAAGAGAGGCTCCTTGTTACCGAGGTGCTGAACATTATTAAAGCTATTGAGCACAATTTGGAGACATGGACAAAGGCCTATGAAGATGCTATCCTATCCAACCTTTTTGCCATGAACAATCACTATCATTTGTACAAGCACTTGAAAGGAACAAAACTTGGGGATCTCCTGGGAGATTCTTGGTTAAGAGAACACGAGCAATACAAGGATTATTATGCTACAATCTTCTTAAGAGATAGTTGGGGGAAGCTTCCGGGCCACTTAAGTCGCGAAGGTCTTATTCTTTTCTCAGGTGGGCGTGCTACGGCTCGTGATCTTGTCAAGAAAAGGCTGAAAACTTTCAATGAAGCCTTTGATGAAATGCACAAGAAGCAGTCAAACTGGGTTGTGCCAGAGAGAGATCTCAGGGAGAAGACATGCCAGTTAATAGTGCAGGCGGTTGTGCCTGTTTATCGAAGCTATATGCAGAATTATGGGCCCTTGGTTGAGCAGGATGGAAGCTCCAGTAAATATGCGAAATACTCAGTACAGACTTTGGAGCAAATGCTTGCCTCACTATTTCAGCCAAAGCCAGCAAGATATGGGAGTTTCAAAGTAAAGCAGTCCAGTGGCAAACTCAACAATGGGGTAGCAGATCTTCGCCGTACAGCATCTGCGGTTGTGTGACTGTCTAGTTGCCAGCACTTTTTGATGGTTATCTGGTGTATTGTTCTGTATATATTTATATCCATGAAGGGCTTGGACTTGTTTCGTGGAATTTTCATTCTACAGAGCATTCATTTTTCATCATTGCCCCTGCTAGATACAGGTCTAAGGCCTCCTTGCGGAAGAAATTACCATAGCTGCTTTTGTGCAACATAAGCTGTCCCCATTGCCAAAAGGGTAGTGCTGTTCTGCTAAACCTTGTGGCAAATCTGCGCAGGGCCTAAATTAAAAATCGTAGATAATACTTGGTGGCATAGGTAATCAATCTCCTTTCATTTTTAATTATTGATTAAATTAGTAGAAGGTGGCTGTAACACCCTCATATGCTAGATTTCATTTATAATTCTTTGATATGAAAGTGCAATTAGTGGTCTAGCTGCCGTGAAATTACTTAACCATCAGACTGCTGAAATGGTCATAAGTGGGGGAGGTCCTTCTGGATGGCTGGTCCTATGCCATTGTTACAATTATATGACAGCCTTGAATCTGTTGTAAAGGCAATAAAACGTTGGATATTTTATGTTTTCTTCATTCGATGTAATAGAATTCTTCTTTCGAATTATGTTTACAGTATCTGTTTTATACTTTGATTGAATATTTCATTCTATATATTTATAGAAGACAGTGCTATAACATGGAGTGGCGGCTGCGCCATGGAAGAATATATTAATTCTTTTGATAAATTTATAGATTTCAATGTACTTTAAGGCACTAGTTGGAGTAGCAACAGGTTGGTCTATACTCTAATGCGAAGAAAGTGTGGGGGAACTCTGATGACTTCTCAATGAAAAAGCTTTTGAATAATCAAAATACCCACTATTGCTGTTTCTTAGAATAATTCTACATACAAAGGATCTTTCATGTTCCTCATATAGCAAAATGCTCCCCATCAGAGCAGCTGCTTGGCTGCTTTCAATCCTCTATACTTGTAATCTACCCACAAACATTTTCTTTGGCCTTTTTTTTTTTCCCAATCTGAAAAATCATCTACCGTGTTTCATATTGTCTGCTGCATGCACCTGAAACCAGCGATCTTATTAGCTAGGTGGTTGACTGTCTATTAACCTGACCTTATGTTCTCTCTCCATGTTATTACTTAGGGAGTTTATCCTTGATTTTCTCGAGCTTAGCGGCGACATCGCTCATGTCCATTCGTTGGCTGGGAAGTCGGGCAGAGCAAGCTACTCCGATTTCAAATATCGAAATCATGCACTCTCGAACTACATCGGGTTCTTTTGAGCTTATTTCTTTTATTTCCTGAAAAAGACTTGGATGCAAAAATTTTTCCACTTGATCTGGTAAAGCTGCCTTTGCGCAGTGATGTAGGTTAAAGCCGTCTTGGAACACTTCATCAGTTGGTTTCTTCCGTGTGAACATCTCTAATAGCAAGACGCCGTAGCTGTATATATCGCCATGTGTGGACACCTCATTTCCCCTTCCATATTCTACAATTCCATAAAACATTTTCACACTCCAAATCAACTAATTGACGAGTAAACAAGATGCTGGAAAATGAAAGAGAGTACCTGGAGCAGTGTAACCGATGGAACCTCTAAATCGGATGGTGCTTGACTGATAACTGGAATTTTCTGGAGATAAATCCTTGAAGAATCTTGCCAATCCAAAGTCTCCTAAATGTCCCACCATTTCGTCATTTAAGAGAACATTGCTAGGCTTGAGGTCACAATGGATTATAGGCGTTCCATATCCATGGTGAAGATATTCCATTGCATTAGCAACATCAATAACAATGCTCAGTCTCTCGGAAAATTTTAAGCTTCTCGGTAATTCACGCACTTCAGTGGGATACAACCAATAATCAAGACTTCCATTAACCATGAATTCATAAACTAAGGCCTCGAAATAATTTCCTTGATGATCTAAACTAGAACATGCAGTTATGAGCTGGACGAGACTGCGATGTCTGACATTCCTTAAAACCATGCATTCTGCTTTAAAACTTGCTGAAGCTCCTGCCTGAAACAGATTTAATACCTTGACAGCAATTCTCATTCCATAACCATCTAGTATGACTTAAACAGATCCGAAACTACCCGCACCAAGCAAATTTGATGAGGAGAATCCTTCTGTAGCTTTAAGCAGACTTTGATACGATATCAGAAAAGGCGAATTTTCTAAAGACGTTGAAGTAGGTTCTACTCTTTCTCTTAATAAATAAGAGAAATGAAGAAAATAAAGCTACAACTGCACAGAGTGCCGCTGTAAGAGCTATTATCAGTTTTATGTAAAGTTTCACTCCTGCTTTTTTGGTCCCCTTGAATCTGCATTCTGGTAAGTGAAACTCAGCAGTTACGCCGCATAGCTTACTGTTCCCTTCAATGAAAACGCACTTGCATTCTTGAAGACTCCGTCTTTTGGTACCATTCCTTGAAGATCATTAAAAGATAAATTCAGTCGCCGCAATGAGCTGAACTCTTGAAAAAATTCAGGAATAGTTCCGGACAGATTGTTGCGAGAAACATCAAAAACCTGGATTCCCTTCAGTGCACTTAAAGATGAAGGAATGTTCCCTTGGAAGAAGTTGCCTTGCATATACAGAAATTCCAAACTTGCACAACAGCCAAGGCTCCCAGGAATTTCTCCAGTTCAACAGGTTATCATGAAGCTCCAATATTCCAAGATTTGACAATTTCCCTACGTCTGCTGGAAGTGAACCAGTCAATTAGTTTTGAGATAAGCTCAAATAGATGGAGATTGATAAGTAGTGTTAAATTCCTCAAAGAAGTTGGAATCTTACCCGAAAGCCTGTTTCCGCGAAGATCAAGCTTTTGCAGCTTTGAAAGTTTTCCAATTTCTTCAGGAATTTAACCTTCAAAATGGTTATCTCCCAAATATAGCATCTCCAAGTTCACTAAATTCCCGATCCCAGTTGGGATGTTCCCATATATCTGATTATCATTCATGGTCATTATTGAGAGACTCGTGAAGTTGGCGACAGAGTCAGGCAGCAACCCACCAAAGTTATTGTAGTGAATTGCCAAAAGCTCCAAGCTTGTCGCATTATTTGTCGTGGACAAAAAGTTCAAATCACCATTTCCTCCTGTTCCGATATGGTTATTGGACATACTCACCCACCAAAACTTAAGCAGCTTTTCCAAGGAAGGCATCTATCCAGTAATCCGATTCTGCGCAATAGTAAATCTTTCGAGATTCTTAGCATTCGATAATGAAGAAGGAATGGATCCAGTGAACAGGTTATCTCCAATGTTAAACTCCACAGGGTAAGGAAAAATATTTCCCAAGTTGGAGGGTATTGTCCCTTCCAATTTATTTTCAGGAAAACAGAACACTCTCATGAAAGAAAGATTGTATAAGGAGGGAGGTAATAGACCAGACAAGAAGTTTCGACCCATTGAAAGATACGACAAATTCTTTAGTCGACCAAGGGCATCCGGTAAACTTCCACCGAAGTTGTTGAAGGTCGTCCGAAGTAGTTCCAGGGAATTAAGATTTCCAAGAAATGGGTGGATTCCTCCAGTCAGATTGTTGAACTGAAGAATCAGGAAATTAAGCTTGGACAAGGAACTGAACTTCTCAGGAATCTTTCCAAATAAGTTGTTGTAGCCAAGATCCAGGAGGACGAGGTTTGAACAGGAAGATACATTGGCTCGAATTTCGCCATAGAGAAGATTATTGCTCAATTCTAGAGTCTGAAGCCTAAGCCGAGGTTTCCCAAGTATGGAGATATTGATCCCTCAAGGAGCTGGGAGTTAAGGTTCAAGACAGAGACTCTTTGGTGTTTTTGGCCGGATGTGACACCGTACCACTGGCAGAAATGGATTGATGAATTCCAAGTGCTTAATATCCCATGAGGATCTTTACTTATCTTGGACATGAATTCAAGCAATGCTAATTCATCTGTGACATTCTCTCCTCTAACTGAAGATTGAAGCCACAAGAAAAGAATCATAGCTTGAACACGCAATTTTAAACTCCAGATCAACGTCGCCATTGAACAGAATCTATTCGAATATTTGTTGTTAATGCATAGCAAACAAATTAAGCCTTCATGTGAATTCTACCGATTTAGTTAAAGTCCACTTCATAATTTATTAATGTTTGCCGGCCATATAATGCAATTTTTTTTTACGTCATTTGGAAAATTTTCTTTCTTTCTTTTTCCTGAGGTGGAGAAGCATTTCGTCATGAAAACGAAATTCAAGAATTTGTATTGGCCTCTTAAAACTTTATTTTCAAACCTGGATGGTTAGAAAGATGGCTAGAATTATGTAATCATCTCATGTGGGTGAAATGCTGACTCCGTTTCCAAGGGATTTATAAATTACACAAGGAAAAGATTGATTATCCTTCTTTTGCTTTGACATTATTAAATTTGTAAACTCATTTTTTCAATGGATTCAGTAAGGACGAAATTAGAATTACAAATTTAAATTCCATGAAATTTGAGTATTATAAATATTTACAAATAAAAAGATGAGGACATAAATACGTAAATAGATTTAAAAGGGTTTAATTAGAAAATTTTACAGGGGCTCTAAGAAAAATGCAAATAATATCGGATGGCCTATAAGTAATTCTGTTGAGAAAAGAAGATAAAAAAATGCTGTTCTGTCCTTGGGACCATGCAGCAACAGCTTCAATTATTGAATCTAAGAGAAGAAAAAAAATATTGGCTTTTCTTCATGGAATCATCATAATCCAAAGCCGCAATAACGCCCTTTAATTCTGTTGCCAAAGAAGAGAGAAAAAAAAAAAAACTCTCAAGGAAATATCAAAATTTATTAGAATTTCAAAATATTTTTTTTCTGAAAAAGTATCATATAGGGATTGACTTGAGTGCACGTTAGGGTCTGATAGGATATACAAGTCAAATCTCATCCCAAAGCCAAACAAGTTTGACTTTTTTTTTTTTGTGTATAAACAAATTTTCGTGAAGGTTAGATCCTCCGAATTACCTAGTATTTTCTTCTCCTTGTCCCATCAAATTTTCGTATTAGTTCCACATAAATGAACAAGAAATTGTCTCTTTTATTGTAAAAAAAAGAAAATAAAAAAGGTCAGCCGCCTACCTCCATAAATCTAAAGAGTTAAAGCTAATGGGAAATGATAGATTTGACACCTTAATGTAGATTTCAACTTTGCACATATTGCGTCAGATTAATTTGCTTTTTTATATGAATAAAAAAAACAGAGGGAGAGAGAGAGAGATGTTTCTGTATATCTCTTTATGCACACAAACTGTTTGCGATACTGTTGCAAAAATAATACACCACAGAGACTTTTTATAGCCTATATATATATATATATATATATATATATATATATATATATATGTTGAAATAAAAAAAAAAGAATAATACATTCTTAATAATTTTCAAAAAAATAAATATTCATACATTAATAGAGTATCATGTATCTCTAATAGTTGTTATTTACATATATGATAATTTATTAAAATTATTCGCTTGATGTGGTTGTTGCACCTCAAGAGGAAAAATAAAACCAAGTGAACATAAACAATAGCGATGAGATATTTGAATAAATAAATATTTTTTAAAAAAGGAGCATAGATCATTTTTAAAAATATTATTACTTATATATAAAGCCTCTCAAATTTTAATTGATACCATATGTAATTAGAAAAAAAAAAGATATAAATAATTAAGTAGGATTGAAGTTTAGCTGGGACGGAAGGAATATCAAGCCTCTTACAATTTACAGAGAAAAGAAAAAAAAAAGTGGAAAAAGGAAAAGTATGGGATGGATTAGTGGTGAGGTTGTCTGGACCCATAATAAATTATTAGGAGTGAACAAGAGATCTCTATCTTTGATTTGAATCTATGGATTCTCAAGCACTGATTAATTGTTTTAATAAACCAATGTTTTATTTTTAAAATTAGATTATCTAAAAAGATAAGGTAGGTATGGTAATGGGTGAGTATTGGTCATTCATAGCATTGTCCTAATTTCCTCCCATAAATTAATTCCTTTATTTAATAGTTTTTATTTCTTATTTATTAAGCTTTAGTTTAGAATATCTGTCTGCTCCTCACCCATATGTACATACATAAATCATTAAAAACTGAATAGCTTATATATTAATAATAATAATAATATTTTAAAAAAAAATCTAATTAGGATTTCTTCTCAACGTGATGCTCTTGGACTTGTCTAGGTACCTTCTTTTTTTATTTTAACTCCAAGGAAATAATAGACTTTAAATTTCTATTAAATTTTGAGATATTTTTAATATACTATTCTCTCTATCTCATCTATTTGTCACTTTTTAAAAAGTAATTTCATTTTTATCATTTTTATTGTTATCAACACTGCATTTAATATTTTCATGAACGATATTTCTCTCTCTCTTTTTTTTACTATTTTTATTTTCATCAAACACAAATTTAGACCAAATATATTACAAATAAAAATTTCAAATAAAATGATCTTAAAAATTGGTGAGAGGTGAAAAATATCCATGAATTCATTTTTTTTAAAAAAAAATCGTGCATAATACATACCTTGTTAAGTAACGTAATATTTTTTTATTAGAAGTAAGGTAATATTCCCACTGATTATGAAGTGAACTTTCGATTCAATTATAATTATCTAAAATGAAAGAGTAATATTTTTAGTAGTTTAATATAATTTTTTATAAAATTATAAAATTTATAATAATTTTAATATCGATAAAATAAAGAAATAATAATAAATTAATAGAATAGAAGAATATAGTGGCAAGGGATCCATCCAAAATTTATATTCAAATTTGAATTCGTTATAAAGTTGATTAGAAATTATTTTAGATTATCTGGATCCATTCAAAATCTACCTATAACTATCCGAATAACACTTAAACCCATT
>CANXYI011998633.1:0-13235 GCA_948208565.1 Hura crepitans
TCTAGAGTAGTCAATAAAAGGTGGTGGAATGATAAGCCTTTGATAAAGTGCAAGGGAGGGGTTGTTTATTGATGGGAAAGACCCACCAAGCCAAGTTGACTTGTATAATTAAGTATTAGTTACATGTGAATAAATAGCTAACAAAGATTTTTTTGACTTAATATGCAGGAAATACTTACATCGGTCTAGACTTGGGAGCTAAGATAATGGTAGTGCTGCATCAGAGAAGCCGTGTTCCATAGACCCAAAGAGGGTTGCACCTATCTATCCATTACCAAATAGTGGCGAGGCATGTCCAGATCATAAGGATAAGCTAATAAATGAAGCTCATAAGTCCACACCTAAAACAACAAAAGATAACAAAGTCAAAAAGAAGCTTTAAAGAGACATAAGCTTATAAGGGGGAGTTACTTACCAATACGCCTAACACGAAGCCCTGGATGAACTGGTGGCTCTTTCTAGTCCACATAGCCATGTCTAAACTCCTAAACATCCACCCAAGAGAGGAGCAACACCAGTTCCAATTGCCAATCTTGTCAACTTCCTCCAAGACAGGGAGGAAGCTCTAGCTCGCTATGCCATTAGCATTGGCAAAAAGGGTGGTACCCATCAAGTAGAGAATGAAATAGTGGGTATACTGATCAACCTCCAATTAACTCGAAAGGGACTCTTCCCCCCATTTCTCTTGTAAGTCAGTGCAACAAATGCTTTGAACTCTATCCTAAGGAACAAAACCCAGCAATTCTTTCACCTCCTATAGCTTTAATGACAGGTGATAATAGCAGGCATTAAAAGCAATTGTGCTTCCTGTGCAAGGTGCCCTAGTGATAAAGGCCCAGTCAAAAGGGGTTATTGTCATCTCACCAAAAGGCAAGTGGAAGGTGTGTATGGTGTCTATCCTCCTATCCAATAAAGCCCTCAAAGCCTGTAACTCTCGACAAAAGTCTCTACTAATGAGATGGTCTAAGAATGTCTGAAAGCCAACTACCTAGACCCTATTCTTTACTGACACCAACATAGTAGAGTACCATTGCTGAGGTCCAGATAGAGTGCCCTCACACTTAAGATGTGTCTACAAAAGAAAAAGAAGAAAGAGTCAACAAAAGTTTACATGGACTAATATTTTGAAAATAGGTCCACACGAACCAAGAAAAGTGAACAAGCTTAGTAATCACACGGACTACACTCACATAGAAGTCCGCATGGATGACATTCACAGACACATAAAAGTTTGTACGGACTATAGTCATAAGCAAATATAGGTCTGCACAGACATAACACATCCATCCACAGGTCCACACGAACTTCATAAAGTAGATCATGTAGAATAATCACATAACACGTTCTAGAATGGTATAAAGACTAGGTCTGCACAGACTAATTACTTCAGTGAACTAGGTCCACACGGACCAATTATGCCCTAGCCAACTAGGTCTGCATGGACTTATCGAACCAAAAAATTTTTACAATGCAAAATGAAGGAAAGCTTGATCAGAATAGCAATGGGATACATAGAGGAAAGAAAACACACCTGAGGGTAGACCTCAAAATAGGTGTGGTGTATCAAGTTTAACAAAATAGGGATCGAGTCACCAAATGCAATCCAATTCATAGGAGCAGCATTTCATGGCTAGTTAATGGCAGTATATAGTAAAAAACCAACTAGAGTCAACATCGAGATGTCCTCTAATGGAAGAGGAGAAAGGAAAGTCCTTGTGCCTGATGGAAAAAGGATGATGGTTGGAGTTCCTTCACTGTCATTGGAAGATAATGAGTGAGAAGCACTAGTAATGTTAAAAGCCATCAGAAAGTCACCTGCTTAAGGGAAAAACAATAAAGAAGGGAAATAGAAAAGGATGCAAATGAGAAATGAGGGGGAAAAGAGATGGTTATAATTCTATCGTGATAAGTCCACATGGACTTTTGTGTTGTTAGTCCACATAGATGTCTTTCTAGTAAAGTCCGCACAAACCTTCTTCCACCTTGTCCATGAGAGTTAATCTTAAAATTAGTCTGCATAGACTTTCTCTAAGATTAGTCTGCATGGACCATGAACAATAATGTTTGCATGGACTTTTGACTTCTAAATTCAAAAGAATAAAATGAAAAAAGGGAATACCTCTCAAGGGCCAAACTTACTTCGTAATAATTTTTCACAATCTAACAAATATTTCATTTTTTTGTAGGATCGACTCAAAGTTCCATCCATAATTTTGGGATCAACCTAAAGTTCAATCCACTAATTTTGAATCAACCACGACTTTAATTTACTAATTCTGGATTAACCATGAGTTCAATCCATAATTTTAGGTTTAGCCTCATAAGCCAATCCATCATTTTAGGTTCAGCCTCATAAGCCAATCCATTATTTTAGGTTTAGCCTTATAAACCAATCCACCATTTTGAATTCATGCCTCATAACCTAATCCATAATTTATATTAATGTTTACATCAAAGCCCACTCAGCAATAGTATGAGTAGAAGAAGCTGACAGGTAAGTATCCCTGACTTAGATACTTTTGATGTACTATTGATACATAACACACACTAAAGTGAGGGCAACTATAGATTCCTCACCTTTGACCTATGATGATAGCCAGAGAAAAACTCTCAAGCATAGCACAAAGCCATCAAGAGGTAGGTCCGCATAAACCTACTAAACCATAACCAAATGAACTATGTGAATAGGCCAAAATCTAGCTTATGGACCAACATACTAAAAACTCGATATGTGCAGACTAGTACAGATAAGTCTATATGGACCTGCCGATGAAAGAAGCATTCTAGAGGTAAAAATCTACCTATTCAATCCAGAAGCCAAAATCCCATTGGGATTGGGACTACCTTATGGACGAAAATAGGAAAACCTAAAAAGACTAAGTATATATACTTCTCAACATCAATAGAGAGAGGAGGAGGCTAAAAATTACAATCTAAAAAATACATTCAAATGGCAAAAAGCATCTAGAAAACAATGAGAACTTGATCCAAAGATCTTTGTGCTATTGTTTGAAGAGACTTCTTATTTAGGTAATATCTGAGGTCCATGGCATGTTCTTTGATGTTTTGTAGGCCTATGATCTCTAAAATTGATACATAAGTGAGGTGATACTTTGTTATCCCTACTTCTATTTATAATGAGTAGGCCATCATAATAATATATAGAATGTGGAATTGATCGTTATAGCCAATGTTAAATATGTTGTATTATATTAATAATCATCACATGAATTTAATAATATGTATGGTTAGGTTTGCATGGACTTAATTCCTTTAGGCACAAGCATGATAAGTTAGTCCACATGGCCTTATTTCCCTTATGTGAACATAACTAATTGGTCTGTACGAACCTAATCCAATAAGCCTGATTTTGTGTTTTAAGTACCTTGTCATATACTAATTGATAAACGTGAATCATTCTATATATATGTTGATGTTGTATGTGAAGGCATGTATATATGTGTAAGGAATGGATAGGTAGTCTGTATAGACTCCCTATCATAAAGGCTTTAGTCTGTACAGACTTGTATATGATGAATTGTATGATAGCTTTGTGAAATATGCTTTGTTTGTACAATCAATTGTTCTAGATCCATATGTTTTAAATATGTGCATATTCTATTTATTATGCATTAATATTTATATAACCTTGATTTAACTTTGTCTGACTATGATTCATTGTCATATGAGTTGTTGATTGAATTTGCTTACTAAATCAAAATTGGGATAGACATGACTTACCCTTAGAGATAGTCTGCACGGACTAAGATGAGACCTTTAGAATGTCCGCACAGACCAGGTGATGTAAAAGTGGGACCATTTTAGTGTTATGATTTTCTTCTTTTGGTTATGTACTTATTATGCATTTTAGCTTGTTTTAGGGTTGTAATAGCTAGTAAATAACTTTTTTTACATGATAAAACCTAACTTTCACATCAAACATTTTTATATGTAATTAATTAGTGTTTTATAATAAAATGGATTTGTGTTTCCTGAATCAAAAGTCAAAAGAAAATGCAGTTCAATAAAGGCTAATCTCCTAGCAATGGGAGTTGGGCAACTGCTGCCAGTTTTTATAGAATTACGGGTAGTTTTCAAGTCAATTAATAAATAATCAATGACCCATTTTCTAGATGTACATATATGTTATATTTTGTAAATATTGCTATTTATTTCCTTTATATGAAAAAGTGATATGATTTAATAAAGAATGATGCATGCATATTGATACGGGATTGATAAATATTACAATTTACATGGATAACATATTATAAGGGCATAAATAAGATATGAAATTCTAAACCTTTTTGGCATAGAAGATCTGAGGTCCTGGTGTAGAGGCTATGTAGTAACTCCACTAAACCACTCTCGTCCCTAGTAAAACATCATATTCTCTATAACCACTTGTTTATTTCTTATTCTCTTCTCTTAGACTTTATTAAGTGATGAAATCTTGTAACACTCGATAAACTTAGGCTTATAAATAGTACTTTCGAGATGTGAATAAGGTTTTTTAAGACCCAAGGCATGCTAATGTGACTAGATTGAAGTATTAATCATAATATAATTTTAGGTAAATTTTAAATTAAAAACAAAGTCATTAAGATAGTTAAAAATGACAGCAAAGTTTTTATGATAATGTTTTATGAATAGTGACGTAGTTTAAGCTGAATCGTAAAATATTTCACTTTTGCTCAAAATGACCCAGGATTGATATAGCCTAATACAAATATTCTAAATAGTTTATTGGCACTGGATTTGGAATTTTTGAATATCAAAAAGTATTTTATAAAAATAAAACCAAGTTAAAAGTATCGATTTGAACTAGTTTTTTTAATTTTTTAGAACACGAGGTTTTAAGAGCTTTCAAGTCTTATTTTAAGGGATTATATGGGACCTTAAGATGTGCTTATTGGTGTTTAAAATGAAAGGACGAAAATTGAAAAGAGAGAAATTAAAAGATAGAAAAATGGGAACCACTAGAATAAGGGATGGGTAATCTTAACCATTGATAAAGGGTTATATAAAAGGGGTTAAAAGGGGGAGTCAACACATGAATAGTGTTATTTTCTACCCCTTTTTCACCTCAGAACCTAATGCCATTTTCTCTTGTTTCCCCCTTTATTCTTTCTTCTTTCTTCCTTAATCTAACACTAAATTAAAACTCTTAAGCTTGATTTGAGATAGGAAAGAGTGATTTTATTATGAGAAAGCTTGAGAATGAGGATAGATTAAGAGATTTTAAAGGATTTAGAACTTGGTTAATAGTAACCCTAATATTTGTAAGGGATTATTTTAAAGTTCTTATATTTTTTAAGGTGTCTAATAGGTTATATAATAGTAATCTAAGGTCAATTTGAAGTTTTGTTGCCTATTTTTTTTATGAATTTTTATGTATGGATATATTTTATGTTTGTATAGGGAAGTATTCAAAATAAAGGAAAGGATAAGGAAAAGGAAAAAGACATCTTAGATTGGTGTAATTAACTTATTTTGGTAAGTGTATTCAATTAACTATGTTAATTATGTGTGATTCATGAGATAAAGTGTGTATAGTGTGAGTAAATAATGTATTTGAGTGTGAATATGGTTATGTCATAATGAATGGATATGTAATTAAGTTTATTATATGCCTAAATACATGTTAAATGCTAAAACTTAAGTAGATGCATGCACATTCTATGAGTTGGCTGAATAGGGTAGTATGCTCACTATTATAATTCTAAGTGTTGCAATGTTATTAAGGACATGTAAAGGTAAAATGATAATTATACATGTAAAGTTGTGTTTGTATGTGAATTATTTAAGTGATGAATGTTATGTTTCACGGATGTTATTAAAGTGGCCAAAATTATTAATGCATAATATATGGATATAATGTATGATTTATGGTGATTTTATGAAGTTAGGTGTTAATATCATTATTTAATGTAAACTATAATAATAGTGTTGGTCATATAATTGTATGGTTTTGTTTGTGTACTCACTTTATGTTAAAACAAGATGTTTAGAGATGTAATGGATGTGCATGTACATATGGGTAATATAAATAACAAAGAGAGTGAAAATTTGATTAACAATACATAATAAGGTATGATTGCTTGATGTGGCTAAAATTTGCCTAATAATGGATGGTGAGTGATTGACTGTATATAAGAATAGTCTATGAAATGGTATATATATCAAGTATGAAACTTTTACATCTTAAGGTCAATATATGAATATGGCCAAACTAATGAGGTTTAATAAATGGTTTTTATGTGAGCCATGTAAAGCATGCATGATGTAACACCTTATACCTAATCCACTTCCAAACCGGGTAAGAGATGTCACTTCTAGATAGGTCATCCATCTTGATATTTCCCTCTCCTTATACTCACTTAACTTTATATGTATCCTTAATTAATAAAGGTTCCTTAGCTTTAATTTAGCCCAATGTAATATTATTACATTTATTTTAGATGCTATACTTATAACAGCCTCTACTGTGTTTCTAAAGAAACCCAATAAAGAGTGCACTTCCCGCCAGGTCACCCATCCTAAAATTTCCCCTAAGTCCATTTGTTTAACTTTTACTCATATTATACTAAACAACTCTATCTAATTCCAAAATTATTTAGGTTAGTTTCTATAATCTAGTTAAGTTCGCATCACTATGTTTCAACCATTACAAAAAGAATCTAGCACAATCTGATACCCTTTGCAAATTTGGCAACACAATGGCTACGTAGATTACTATCCCAATTTCAAGTTTCGCCTGTAAACACTTCAATATTATCTATATCACATCTCCTAAACCCTTCTGGTCCCCTAGATGCCAACTTATCAACATCTTTTATCACACAGTAATCACGGGCCTTAGGCCATAATAAAATATATAGAGCCTCAGGTTCTCAAACACATAACATAAAGCGCACACGTAAGAAATCAAACATCTCCTGATTAATTATAGCATAGTTTGATATATATATATATATACAAAAGCTATCCTGTGACCCTTATATATTTCGCACCCACTTTCCCTACCTAAGTACATAGAGTGCAAAATCTACTCATTACACATGATCCACCTTTTCACTCTGACCTCCAAACTCCATTGCATGCTTTATGAGCTGATGTCTCTATCTTAGGTACCTACGCACTGAAATAGGTACACTGAGTATAAAAATAGTTAATGTTGAATTCAAGCATTTACATCATGTCAAACCCTTTTTAAGCAACATATATGGAGTTGGTACTGTTAATTCCAGATTATTAGACCTATATTTTACCTTTTTATGTTAAAAGCACAAAATACCCTTTTTAATTCTAAACATATAGATTACCATGTAATTAATCATTTTAAAATAGGTAAACCATTTATTTATGCCATTTCCAAATAATAATAGTCAAGGAATTAAATTATCATATCAATCACTAATATACATGCAAAATTACCATTTTACCCTTCGAGTGGTTCTATCTGTAACTATCTATTTACTTATCACTAGTCATGTAATTTATGTACTTAGTCATTATCAGCGATTTAATGATCAAAACTATACCATTTTAAGCCTTTATTTATTACCAGTGGGAAAATTACTAAAATCCCCCTAAGGCATTTATACTTCGTCAAATAGCCTTTTTGGCTCACATTAATCATTTAAAGTAGTTATCAACATTCATAGCCTACATACTTTTCATTAATCAATTTATTTAAACATGCAGGTGTAGAATGAGCAAAATGCCCCTAGGTCTGTATTTTATCAATGCCCATAAAATATTATCTAGTCATACTCAATTTTTAACTCCATAACCATTTTGATTATTCATTTGATTCAATTCATTGGCCCAACTAGGAAGATGACAATTAAAAACACTAGATCTAGAGGGAAAATAAACTAGTGCAGTGGTCCCCATTTTGGACCTACGTCGCTACAATGGCATGTGTGCCATAATAGAGATCAGTTGTAGCCTCTCTAAAAACAAGTAAATAGTAGCTATGTAACATAATGGAGATCAGCCCGTAGGCCTCCCCAGCCACAAACAAGTATCATCAGCAACTAGGTGACATAATGGAGATCATCCTATAGGCTTCCCTAGCCACCAATAAGTATCATCAACAACTAGGTGACATAATAGAGATAAGCTAGTAAACCTCTCTAGCCAGCAATAAAATTTACTGTCTATATACATTAGACAACTAGCAGCTGCAAAATCGTAAGTTGACCAGTCAACCTATCTAATGGGTGTCTAACTAATGGGCCAAGTATCTTATTTCAAGTTCATTCATTAACAAAAAATATTCTTATAATATTTATATTCAAAAAATAAATAGATAAAATTTTTATCACTCACTTTATTTTTTAGCCGGTCTAGTATAGCCTCATTTTGGCTCTACCAGGTAAAAATTCCAAAATAATCTTGAGTCTTATTATTGCCAAAATTCAAGGTTTAATATGTTATGATTTATCATAGCATTAGTTCTCAAGAAAATAGCACTTTTTATCTAGTGACATTTTGGGTTTAGGTAATGGTCAACTGGACAGTTATAGGTTATTTCAACCACTTTTCAAGTCAAATTCTGGGACAGTTTTAAGTCCAATTTTAGCACAATTTAGAAAATCTTTTTAAGCACATTCATAGGCTCAAAGCCAAACACATCTAGGTCAATCTCAAGGCCAAACAATAGGCTCAAATGCTATCATGCACAATCATAAATGCTAGCCTTCAAAGGCATACAAATAAATATAGTTTCCATTTACATTCCATAGCCCTTATAGGCAAAGTTTCAAGCCACTTTTTCAACATGATTTCTATTTTAGTTTTAAGTCATTTTCAACTTGCTTTTCAGGTCATTACTTGAATAAAGTCCATACCCTTTTTAAGTTATTCACTGCCTATATTCATGCCTCACTAATTTACTTGCTCATGCATTTAAGTTAAAGTTTAGTACACATACATAATTCACTAAACATCTCATTTCCCATGCCATATTCCATGAATTAACTTTCGAGTATAACTAGTCCAAGGCTTTAATTATGCATTCCCCTAGTGTTCATTTTACACTTATCCATTAATCAATAACATAGTCATATTTACATGCATGCCTTGATCATTTCGTGCCATTAAAGTAGCCATAAGCTTGTCATATGCCTCAACCACCACTAATTTCTATACTGTCATGCACAATTCAAGTTATATCATACCAAGCCAATTACTCGCTCATTATAGGTCTACAGCACATGAAATTCCAGCCTTGAATACTACCTAAAAGCACACTAAGTAAGCCACACACACTAAAAATTATAAGTTAAGCTCTCTGTAACTTAATCTTTTCATGTCAACATGTATTACCCCATTACTTTACAAGTAATTTCCATTACAAACCAACACCAAATAGTCATCATAACATACATTAAATGTAAATATACCCATTAAGCACCATACACATGCCTTGAGCACTTTGCAAACATCTTAGCCAAGTTAAAGTTTGGAATCAATATGACTACTTTTCACCAATAAACTATATAATCCCCATTCCCTCATGCTATGTACAATTATCCCTTAAGAAAATACCTATCTAAGCTACTTTATAGGCTTAATCCATTCTTAAAACAAGAATCATTTATTGGAATTTAAAGGCATGAAGTGAACGAAGGAATTCACTTACCTTTTTCACTTAAAGATGTAATCACCACCAGTCTAAGGCTGCAAACTTTGATTCTAGCCTTATAATGACTTTCTCCCTTACTTTTCAAGTCCTTCCTTGTCCAAATTCACCTTAAACACAAAGTACATGCATCCCCCCCAGAGGTTGGGTACCCTAAAGAACCAATTCTAACCCAAAAAAATCAAGAAAACTCAAAGAAAGGCTGGACTAATTCTGACCTTAAGACCTTTAGGGATTTTTAATTTCTTCATGAGAGCTCCTTTTGCCTTCATTCCACTTCTAAAATTTCACTAACATCCCAAAAGAATTTTTTGAACCCAAAAACTCCAGAAAAGCCTCAAGAAAAAAGAAAAAACTCCCCTTCCAAGCTATAGTGGGGTCGATGCCCACCATACCAAGGGAGGAGTTCCCTTCCTCCTAATTAAGTGGAATTATCCATTTGGCATTCACCCTTGCCACTTGGCAAGGGTGTTAGGCCACCTAGAATAATTAGGGTGGGTCCCATAGCCACCTAGGCTACTTAACATGTCTTGATTTTTCGGTAAACTTCAAAAATTAACTTAGACCTCTAAAAATTAAACCGTTTATTTTAAAATTCATATTTTAATTCCTTCTACTTGCTCAAAAATTTTTGTGGCCAAATTCCATCGATAGGGCAGTTTTTCAGACTGCCTCAATTTGTGTGCCAACCTTGAAAATTCCGAGAATTTGCAAATGATCTCTGATTTCAAAAATTCTTATACCAGTGGACTTAATATAATTTTTAAGCTTCAAGTTCCACTATTTTCGAGTTAGTCTAAGCACATCCCCAGTCAATTCTAGCCTAAAAAATTTTTATTGCACCGATGGGTAGCTTATAATCTAAAATGAATTATTGGTTCAACTAAAAATTTTCAAATTTTACTCTATTCATCAATTTAAATCCCCTCAAAGTTTCATGACTAATGTCACTGCCTCAGTTTATGTGCAAGTGACCCGGTACCCCAGGCACACTTCTCAGACCTAGTAGCATTATTCACAAAGCCTCAGAACATGGGCATTACATTTCTTCCCCTCTTAAGAAAATTTCATCCTTGAAATTTTCTAGAGTAATTAAAGAAGGATACTGAGCCCTCATTAGCTTTTCTGACTTTTAGGTAACTTTCTTTGTATTTTGGTACCTCCATAGCATTGTAATAGTGGTATAGACTCATCTTTTTAACTATGTCATTTCACTAATCATACCTTATACCACTTTCTCTTTATAACTTGAATCTATCTGTACCTCAATAATTGTCAATAGAGTCACATGTAATAGGTCCAATATGTACCCCCCTGAGCATCAAAATATAGAAACATTGTGTATTTATTGTAGCTCAGGCGGTGATGCAAGCCTGTATGCTAGAGGTTTGACTTTGTCTGCACTCTCATAGGATATAATGAACCTAGGACTTAATTTCCCTTTTTCTTGGACCTCATACGGGTCCTTCCTTAATGACCGGTAACTATTATCATAAGCAACCTTTGCCAAAAACACATATATAAATTGATCTTAATTATCTATAGGGGCAATAATACCACCTCGCAACATATTATCAAATATCCATATCACCCTCTCTGACTATTCGTCAAACTGAGGATGAAAAACTATGTTATAAATTAGTATAATTTTTAAAGCTGCTTACAACTTCTTCCAAAATCTAGAAGTAACATAAAGATCCCTATCACAAGTAGCAGCCACTAGCATATCATGAAATCTAACTATCTCATCATATATAGTCTAACCAACCTCTCTAAGGACTCATCTATCCTGACTACATAACTTTAATTTTCTTATCAATCTATCAATAATGACCCATGCAACCCTGTATATACCTCTAGTCAAAGGGAACCCATCACACAACCTATGATCATCTTTTATCCTTCCCACTCTATGATTGCTATAAGATGCAATAGTCTAGAGGGAACCTGATGCTCAGCTTTCACTGGTCGGCATGTCAATGCTTGGTATCATAGCTTACCACATCTTTTTTCATATTAGGCCATCAATAATAGAATTTCATATTTAGTGTATCTACCATCACATTGGCTTTCCCCTAGTTGGTAGTCAATCAGGCTACCACAATCCTTGATAAACTCTAACCAACCTTTCTATCTCAGATTCGACTCTTCCTAAGCAAGGCGATATTTTATGCTTTTATGATATGGCTATATTTGTAACACTTCTCTTCATACCAATGGTGCTTTTATATTTTTAACATAACATAATAGCAATTAGCCCTAAATTATGGGTAAGGTAATTCTTCTCATGTGCTTCAACTATCTTAAAGCATAAGCTACTATCTTGTCATTCTACATCAATTCATATTCTAAATTATTTTTAGTAAAGTATTATTATAAACAGTAAGATCCTTACTCTGCTCGGGTTGAATTAGAATAAGAAGCCTTTGTTAGCATTTTTTTCAATTGCTCACAACTGGCTTGACACTTATCATTTCAATCCAATCGTACACATTATTCTAACCCATCAAGTCAAAAGGATGGCAATAATAGAGGTCCTCTTACAAGAATTTTGTAATAAAAATAACTAAGGTTCTCACCTTGGTTACATTCCCAGGTGGTTCCTAATTTAGTACTGCCTTTACCTTATTGGAATTAACTTTAATTCTTTCTACTGACACTATGTGGCGCAGAAAAACCCCACTCAGCCATACCCATACTCACTAAGCTTGACACTTAATTATCTCTCTTCTAGGGTCTATAACACAACCCTCAGGCACTATTTATACTCTTTCTAGTTTCTAAAGTACACCATAATGTCATCTATGAACACTACCACCAAAAATCTACCTATGATTTTTAAGAGCTCTATTCATCAAGTTCTATAAAAACTATTGGGGTATTGGTGTATCCCAATGGCATCAGTAAGAATTTAGAATGCCCGTACTAGGTTCTAAAGGCAATTTTAGAAACATCAGATTCCTAAATCTTTAGTTAATAGTATCTAGATCTCAAATCAATTTCAAAAGATATTCCAACCCTTCTCAATGATCAAGAAGATCATTCGTCTAAATAGAGGATATTCCTTCTTCATTGTCATTTTGTTCCACTGCTTATAAAGCAATCCATAACCTGAGTGACTTGTCTTTCCTTCTCATTAGATAACATAATCACTCCCTAAGAATTATATTGGGTCTAATAAAACCCTAATCACATAGCTTTTGTAGCTAAAATCTCGTTCTTTTATTTCAATAAATGCCATTTTATAAAGAATAATAAGTACTCGAGCAATACCAGGATACACCTTCATTTCAACCCTTGTTCCCTCGTAGGTAGTAAGCCTAGTAGCTTATTAGGAATAAATCAAAAACTTAATCACAACTGAAATGCATGATAGAGATTAAAGTTAAGAAAGTTAAATCAATAGCATAGGCTAAACATGCCTCTCTCCTACTAAAGGAGTTGTTACATTTTTAATGACAAAATAAGATTATCCAGAAGGTTCTTCCCACTATCCATTGTCAATATCAATCCTTGTATAATCTAAAGGGTTAATTTCATATGTTTACAATCAGTCATAGCTTAATACATAACAAGCTAATCC
>CANXYI011998699.1:0-11161 GCA_948208565.1 Hura crepitans
GAGGGTCATAACAACCCCACCAGTAGATTAGCCCCCTCTCTGCATCACTTACCCCAACTTGGATGTGAATTTTGAGTTAAGATTGAGCATAATACAGCTGCTACCCAAGTTTCATGGGAGAGAACATGAAAATCCTCACAAGCACCTTAAAACGTTTCATGTAGTTTGTAATAGCATGAAACCATAGGGAGAAACTAAAGATCAAATTAAATTATGTGTTTTTCCTTTTTCATTAGAAGATAGTGCTAAAGATTGGTTATTTGATTTGTCTCTAAGTTTCATTAAAACATGGGTGGATATGGTCAGATTATTTTTAGAGAAATTTTTTCCTTCTTCTAGAGCAATCAGAATAAAGAAAGAAACAACTGGAGTCAAGCAAAAGCCAACCGAAACTTTCTATGACAATTGGGAGCGGTTCAAGAGCCTTTATGCAAGTTTTCCACAGCATAACATATTGAAAACATCTTTAATTGAACATTTTTGCAATGGGCTTTTAGAGATAGAGAGAAAGATGATTGATGCAGCTAGTAGAGGTACTCTTAACACAAAACCCCCAGAAGATGCACGCAATTTGATTGATATCATGGCTAGAACACCGAGGCAATATAGAATTCAAAAACCCTTAAGGAGGGTCAATGAGGTAAGTTCATCTAACATTGAATCTCAACTTGCTCAACTTACCACTTTGGTCAAAATTTTGGTTACAGGAAATACATAACCAGCTAAAGTTTGTGGTATATGTGCTCACCTGAGTCATCTAACTAAAATGTGCCTAATACTTTAAGAGGATGACTAAAATCAATATTAGGTTAATGCCATAGGAGGATTTTTAAGCCCCGCACAAAGAATATATGACCCATACTCGAGCACATATAACCCAGGATGAAGGGATCATCCCAATTTTAGTTATGGACAAAAGCAACCAAACCAATAGCAAAGACCACTGCCACTACAATAGCAACCATTCACTTCTAAACAAGGTATGTCATTGGAAGATATTGTGAAGTCACTTGCTAACAATGTTGTGAAATTTCAATAGGAAACCAAGGCCAGCATTCAGAACTTGGAAAGCCAAGTAAGTCAATTGGCAAATTCCTTGAGTAAGTTCGAATCCCAAAGGAGGTTACCATTTTAAACAGAAGTGAATCTGAAACAAAATGTGAGTGCCATAACACTTTAAAGTGGAAAAGAGCTGCTAGAACCTAGCCGTGACCCATGCCTAAGGTCAGATGTAGAAAAGAAAGTTACTGTTCATCCGAGGCAGTCTAACCAATCTAAGAAGGATAGCGATCAGCAACCCAAATTACTAGTAATCAGTCCTCCATTTCCTAAGAGATTTGCTAAATCCAAAAAAGAAAATAAGGAGAAAGAAGTTCTAGAGACTTTTCACAAGGTTGAGGTAAATATCCTTTACTTGATGCAATTAAACAAATACCTCGATATGCTAAATTTCTTAAAGAATTATGCACTAACAAGACAAAATTGGCTGGTAATGAGAAAATAAGTGTGGAGGAGAATATTTCAGCAGTCTTGAAAAGGAAATTGCCTACCAAATGCAAAGATCAAGGTATGTTCACTATCTCTTGCAAAATTGGTAATGTAGAGATAAGGAAAGCTATGTGTGATCTTGGTGCTTCAATCAATGTTATACCTATGTCTATTTATTCCTCTTTAGATGCTGGCCTTTTGAAACCAATAGGTGTAGTAATTCAACTTGCTGATAGATCATTTGTGTATCCTAAAGGTGTATTAGAAGATGTGTTAGTTCAATTTAATGGATTAATATTTCTTGCTGATTTTTATGTTCTAGATATGAAAAAGGATAAATCTAGTAATGCCTCTAATAGTTTGTTAGGCAGACCATTCCTTAGTACTGCTAGGACTAAAATTGATATGCATATGCTAGGACTAAAATTGATGTGCATAATGGTACATTCACTATGGAATTTGATGGAAAAATAATTAAATTTAATGTTTATAATGCTATGAAATATCCAGATAAAGTGTCTTATGTGTATGGTATGGATATTATTGACCCATTGGTTAAAGAGAATTTTATAATGCATGAAACTGATAAGTTAAATATTGCACTATGTGAGAATTACACAGTCAAAATTTTGAAAGAGGCTGAAAAGAAAAAGGTAATAAATGTTGAATTGAAGGAATTAGTCGAAGCTTTAAAAGCATGCCAGACCATAAGATATGCATCCCCAAAGATTGAACTACCTATTTCTCATTCTAAACTCCTTCCTTTTACTCTACAGGCATTACAATGAGGATTAAAGCCAGATTAAGGGACATTAAGCATGGGGCGTCGAGTCTAAGATGATAAACAAGGGCGCTTCTAGGAGGCAACCTAAAAAATTTTATTTTTTATTTATCTGCATTTTATAATTTTGATTTTAATTTACCTCTTGAATTTCTATTCAATTAGGCTTGTTAATTTTCATTTAAAGATTTCTGCATATTTCTATTTTAATTTTTATGGATATTTGTTAAAAAAAAATTTATCTTCAACCTTAAAACCTGATAAACTTTTCTAATATGTGTTTTTGTCCTTTTGTACAATTGCAGAAACAATGGAGGGTGAAAGAAACACCAGCAAAGTGACTGAGTTAAAAATTCTTAATGCAATACTAATAGCCATGGGCCCTAGCCTTGGGCCACAGCTAATACAAAAGGACGACGCGCCTATCTTTTTACTCAATTTCAAATTTTTTTTCTTTCCTTTTATAACCCTAATTCAAAATTTTTTACAAACACACTTTTCTTCTCAACAAATACCATGCCGCTCAAAAGAAGAATGCCGAACAACATCAGTGCTGATCGCTCCCGATGAAAATTTGACACCTCCTGATTCAATTGAGTCCACACGGGTTGGAACAGTGACCATATCCCATAACCGTCGATGAAAAGTGACGTCGACCAATGATCCTGCTAGATCAACTAATACCTGTCGACGTCGAGCGTCAGTAGCCACCAATGCTCAGCCTTCACCAGTGCCTAACGTGCCACAAGTCGATAAACCTATTGCACCATCGACAGTAAGCGAGAGCCAAAAGCAGCCCATCGACATCAACCATATCCCGTGCACTTAGTTACCCAATCAAGGGAGTTCTCAATCCTGATAATCTTGCCTATTTTTGCTTATACACATATGAGGACATTGTGTAGTTTAAGTGTAGGGGTATACGTACTTTTTGCTACTTTTGCTTTGCTTGAATGATGACCATAATTAGTTTAGTTTAATATTCTATCTTTCTAGATTTTTAGGAATTTTTTAGTGTCAATTACATGCTTTTCTAATATTTGGATTGTGATTTCTTTAAAGCATCTTTGCTACTTAAGTTTAGTAATTTAGGTTATGAGTTTTGAAAAGATGATTAAACAGCATATTTCTTTACTACCCGCTTATTGCTTTGCAATTCATAAAATTGGAACATTATGCTTGGATTAAAAAGGTGAAACAATTAATTTTGTGTGCATATTAATTGGATTACCATGTATATTTGAAAAAGTAGATATTGCCTAGATAATTAATTTTGATGCTTGAAATTGCATGAAAAGGAGACTTAAAGACCAATATCTTTAAATTAAAAATTTCTCTCTGCAAAAAAAATATATATTTAAATAAAAGAGACACTTGTTAAATTTTTTACTCTGCTGGTCTTGAGAATTGTGATCACCATCATTGGTTGGTTCAGGTGGCATGGCACATGTTCCCCTTAAGCAAACTCTCATTGACAAATGATAAAAGTAAATAAATAAAGAAAGGAGGTTTGTGTATGGAGCAACCCAATATTGGGAGAATAAGCCCCTTACTTGGGTTGAAAATGATTCGAATCACCCACATTTTGCTCGATGACGAGTGCTGCTAATAGCCACCTAGGACTATGATCTATTAAATATACCTAGGCAAGCATGATAAGTGCCTAAAATTCAATAATTTGATGAATAAATAAAGAGAAAAATGTTGAATTATATATCTTAATACTTGGTTCTTTGGTCTCCATTTTTAATACTTGTGTGCCTTGTGTGAATCGTATCTTGGCAGGTTTAGATATATTTTTCCATATACATTAGCTTTAATTTTAGACGGATTAAAATTGTTGTGTGATTAAAATGTACCAAGCTAGTGTTCACTAGGTTGTGAAGGATTGTCATTTAATCTTGTGAGAGTATTGAAGTTTGCTGTTTGATTTCTTTTCGGATTTTATAACTTGAGTTGCGGGAATTGGGTAGTGATGGCTGTGAAGGGAAAACTACATTCCACCATCTATTTCTTTTTGTCTTAATACTTGTGCTTGAGGGCAAGCATAGTTTAAGTGTGGGGGTATTTGATAGTGTATTTTTATGCACCATTTTTCCTTATAATTTCCCATGCTTTTGCATGTTTAATTGTGCTAAAATGATAAGGATTGACTTAGTTTGGGAATTTTGGTTATTTTGAACAGATTTTATAAATTTCAAGTCAATTCATGGAGTTTTGAAGACTTTTTAGAGATTTGTCTAGCTACGAGTGTTAGCCTTGGGTCAAGGCTAAGGGTCACAACCAACTATCAGATGTAGCCTAATTTTTATCAGATAGCTGTCATATGTAGCTAGACTTTTTAAGCAGAGTTTTGTGGGAAATAATTCCTTACAAATTAGGATAATTTTAGAGAATATTTGAATTCTTATTTTCTATCTTTCTCTATTTTTTAGAGAGATTTTAGGAATCAAACTCTCATCTTTAGGGATTCTTTCTATTCCTATTTATTCTCTTTAAAAGAAAAATGTGAAAAGTACTAAAAAAACACAGACTCTGAATATTTTTCTGCTGTGTTTGCTAAAAACATGTGTTATAAAATCCGATTATGTTCGACAAGGATTGTGAGATCTAATCAATCTCTTCTCTTCTCTTTATTATTTTAGTTTTTGTGTATTTTCTATTATATATTTTCATTGTTATTTTTATTGATTTTGCAATCTGGCCAATTGCATGATTAATTAAATAGTAAATGGTATTTAGATTTTTTGGAACGATAATTGCTTAATAAATCTAATCTTAGTAGCAACCAACCGACAAACTGTGTTATGAGAATACGTAATCTAATTGTGATAAACTACGGTGTCAAGTTTATTAATTAGAATTGGGTTCCTTTGATTCTTAATGCTTTTAACAAGTTAAATCCTAAGGCGGTGTTCTAGGTTTTGCCTCAGTTAATAAAGGATTGATTATTGAGATTTCATAATTAATTTATTATTAAAAAGGAATTGGTTGTTAGATGGCATTCAACAACTATAACTGATTGATTGAAATAATAATTTGATATCTTTCTTGTCCATGATCAATCCTGAGAACTAAATTGAATTTAATCCTTGTGCTAGGTTATTATCTATTGATTTTTTACATTTAATTTTCTTTTTTTATTTAATTCAATTTATTACTTTAATTTTCAATCGCACAAAATTCTCATTTAATTGTTTGAATTAATTGTCTTGGTTTTTAGAGGAATTAAATTAGCCTAGTCCCTATAGAGTCAATCTTGCTTACCTTATTTATAATTTATTTGTGTTTAGAGAATAGAAAATTATTTTTGGTGGATTCGACACCCATCATTAGGATATTGGGAGGTCCCACAAGGCTGATCTATGCTATCCCTTTTACAGATATTAAGAGGTGTATGGATTGATCCCTACTATCTACCAATCCGGTATTGGGAGGTTCTATGGAGCTGATCCTTACTATCGGACGAGGTAGGTGCAGCTACTGAGGCTTAAAATATAGGCCACTGCATAATATAAATCCTGCTATCAGATGTCTTAAAGTGTAATCTATTTGTCATGGGCCTAAATAATAGATGGATTAACTGGATGTAATATAATATGACTAAATAAAATGTTTAATAAGTAAAGATAAGAACTGGATGATAACAATCACTGGATCATATCATAACAGGATTACTTGTATAACAAGTCACTATAAATGGTAATATCTAAAGGATGAATAAAGAATAATGTTGCATGTAATACCTTTACTACTTGTGTTCTAATGCATCTCATATTATTTATGTATGTATACATGCATTTATTATATCAAGTCCACCATTGAGTGTATACTCAACACGTCGGTGTTTCAATGCACAGGTAGTAAAAGTGATTAGCTAGCCAGCCTCATCACATGCAGTATAGCTATTTGCTTTTTGGGGAATTTTTCTATACTTTTTAGGAGATATTGATAGAGGCATTCATGTATATATATAAATGTATATATGTAGATGTTATATAGTGAGACCATATAGGTAATATCTGTTTAACCAACCTAAACTGATGTAATATGTCTATGTAGCTTATATTATATGACTATGTTTGTTGTTTTTATATTGTGGGTTTGAGACCCTATATTGATGTTGTTGATTGCTTGTGATGTGATTGGTGGACCAAAAGGGTCCAAGAGTTGTGGAAGATATGGGTGACAGTTATAGAAGTGTTTTTATGCTGGAAAAATTTTTGGTTTTTCACCGAAGCAGCCGTTATGCTGCCCAATTTTTTGTAAAATGGATAACAAACATAAAATAATTTTTTATCATACTAAAATAGTCAGTATTAGAATTTCATATTATAATAATCACAAATTAGTAAAAGACATGACATTAAGTTTCCAGAAACTATAAGTGTTAAACAAATGAGACTTGGGGAAGTTTAAGGATGGATGACCTATGGGAAGTAGTGCTCTTTGTCTGTTTCCATTAGGAATGGATAGGGGTGTTATATTTAGTGGTATCAGAGAAATTTTAGGCATTCCTAAGCATAGTTTACATGAGTGCCAATGTCTAAGGACTCATTTTGTTGATAAAGCTATACTGTAGAGGCTGATAAGTTATTTTCTCTGTAGTGATACAAGATGAGTGAACAAACCCCGCCAGATCAAGGAGAAGAGGTGGCTACCCATGCTCCCATCATGATCTATGGTCTAGAAGTGAGTATAGCCACACTTGAGATAAGTGATGCTGCTCATCAACCTCTACCTCAGCCACAGCCTCAGGCCTAGGCTTTACCTACCTTGCTATAGTAGATTGTGGAGTTGCTGAGACATACTGCTGCACCAGCTCTAGCACCACCACCACCAGTTACCTTATAAAAGACTTATTTGGAAAAAGTAAAGAAAATAGGAGCTGTGGACTTCTTAGGCATGAGGGAAGATGATGCTATGAGGGCTGAGTACTAGCTAGAATGGACCCCTCATAATCTTAGAGCAATTAGAGTGCACTGAAGATAAGAACTTAAAATGTGCCACCTCCCTTCTCCAAGAAGAAGCATTCCGCTGGTGGGATACAACCAAAAGGAGAAAGGCAGCAACTGAAGTGACATGGGACTACTTTCTGAAGGAGTTTTGTAAGAGATATATCTCTAAGTCTTACAACGATAAGAGGAGGTAGAAATTCCTAGACTTGAAGCAAGGATGGAGGTCAGTGTCTAAATATGAGAAGAACTTTGCTCGTTTGAGTAGATACACTGAGGAATTTTTGCTTACTGATGTGGAGAGATATATAAGGTTTGAAATAAGCCTCAATGTTGAGTTACAGATGCAGATTGCCACCATAAAGATTAAAGACTTTTCTACACTGGTAACAACAACCTATGATATGGAGGAGATGCTATAAGAAAAGAGAGAGTTATTCTAGAAGAAAAGACCATTTGTAGCAAGTCAAACTAGCTCCGCTCTAGGAGCAAGCAAAAGGTAGAGAGAGTTTTATTTTAGATAATAGTCCTAGAGGTAGCCTGGACAGTAGTCTCAGAGGTAGGCCTAGCCTCAAAGGTCAGGTCAGGCTCTTCCACCTGGGCTTCAACCCTTGCCACAGGCATCTAACACCCCTATCTCTATAGCTAAAAGTGCACCTCTAATGTGTGGGACTTGTAATATGAGGCATTAGGCCCAGTGCTGGCAAATAGGAAAGGAGAATGCTTCACTTATGGAGTTAGAGACCATTTTCAGAAAGATTGTCCAAAGAGACAGCCTGAGGCTGCACAAGCTCAGGCATCAGTAGTAGTAGCAGCACCTAATAGGGGGCCAAGATAGCCTAGATAAGAGCAATCGAGTAGCAGTCAAAGGACGAGATTGAAGACTAGAGCTCCAGCATGTCAATATGCTATTCGTGCACTGGAGGAAGTTAAAGCACCAGACGTCATTACTGGTACCTTTTATTTATTTAACATTCCTATGTTAGCTTTGATAGATCCAAGCTCAACACACTTATATATTTGCACCACACAAGCTCCAGATAGAAGGTTAAAACCAAAACCCATAGACTTAGACATTCAAATTAGTAACCTAATTGTACAGAGTGTGACAATAAGCATAATAGACATTCAAATTAGTAACCTAATTGGGCAGAGTGTGACAATAAGCATAGTCTATAGGCATTGTCCTTTAGTGATACAAGATCAAGTATTCCCAATGGATCTTATTGAACTTACATTTCATGAGTTTGATATCATATTGGGCATGGATTGGCTACTTGAGCATCGGGCAATAATTAACTGTGAGAAATGGAGGAAGGATATGAGGTAACTATTATGGATAATAGAAACTCCCTATCTAACATTATTTTAGCCATCACAGTAAGGCGACTCATTCGAAAGGGATATGAGGCATACCTAGCTCACATAGTTGACACTAGCAATGCAGTATCTAGTCCTGATCAAATACCTGTAGTATCAAAATTCCCAAATGTATTCCTAGAAGAATTATCAAGAATACCACCACATCAAGAGTTAGATTTTGAGATTGAGGTATACCCTAGCACTACCCTAGTATCTATCACTCCATACCAGATGGCACTAGCAGAATTGAAAAAGTTAAAGGTGCAGTTACAGGAACTGCTGAACAAAGGCTTTATTAAACCTAGTACCTTACCCTAAGGAGCACTTATATTGTTTATGAAGAAGAAAGATGGGTTACTTCGATTATGTATCGACTATAGGCAATTGAACAGGGTAACAGTCAAGAATAAATACCCATTGCCTAGGATGGATGATCTCTTTGACCAGTTACAAGGTGCCAACATATTTTTAAAGATTGACTTAAGATCGAGGTACTGCCAGTTATGGAGTAAGGAAGCTAACATCCCTAAAACTGCCTTCAAAACCTGATATGGGCATTACGAGTTCTTGGCGATGCCATTTGGGTTCACCAATGCCCCGGTAACCTTTATGGATTTAAGGAACTAGATTTTCAAGCCTTATTTGGATCAGTTCATTATGGTGTTTATAGATGACATCCTGGTGTATTCCAAGAGTTGGGATGAATATGAATAGCACCTCAAGATTGTATTGCAGATATCGAGACAGAAATAGTTGTATGCCAAGTTAAGCAAATATGAGTTCTAGTTGAATAAGGTTGCCTTTTTGGGTCATATAGCTTCAGCTGAAGGCATTAGAATGGATCCGAGCAAGGTAAAAGCTATGTTAGAAAGGAATTCCCTAGGAATGTCATAGAGATCCAAAGCTTCCTAGGATTAGCTAGGTATTATCAAAGATTTTCTATGATAGCAGCCCCACTGATGTGACTATTGAGGAAAGACATTAGGTTTAAATAGGATGATTAATGCCAGGCTAGTTTTGATAGGTTAAAGACTATGTTGACAGAAGCCCCGATCTTTACTCAACCTGAGAAAGGAAAGGAGTTCGTCATACATAGTGATGCTTCATATAATAGGCTTGGTTGTGTCTTGATGCAGGAGGGCAAGATGATTGCATATGCCTCCAGACAGTTAAAACCTCATGAACAGAACTATCCCACTTATGACTTGGAATTGGAACTATTGTATTTGCATTGAAGGTGTAGAGACACTACTTATATAGAGAGAAGTGTTATATTTATACTGATTATAAAAGCTTGAAATACTTACCCATATAAAAAGAATTAAACCTCAGGCAGTGATGATGGATGGAATTGATAAAAGATTATGACTATTTGATCGACTACCATCCAAGTAAGGCGAAGGTGGTTGTAGACACTTTGAGTCGAAAGTTTATTGTTACCTTGAAACCCATGCATGCCAGAGTAGTATATACATAAGAGAATGCAATCTTGGCTGAACTATGGGTTAAACCTGATTTCAAGCAACAAACAAAGGAGGCCCCAATGAGAGATGATCAATTTATGCAAACCATAAGCAAGCTCAAAGAGGGGAAGATTACTGGGTTTAAGTTGGGAGCTGATAAAAGTTTATATTATCAAAACAAGCTATGTGTTTTAAAAGCAGATGAGTTAAGAACCCAAATTTTGAAGGAAGCTCACGAAGCTCCATACTCTATACACTTGAGAAGTACGAAGATGTATCTTGACTTAAAACCCCATTATTGATGGCTAGAAATAAAGCGAGACATAGCAAAGTATGTAACTCAATGTTTGACTTGCCAACAGGTGAAAGCAAAGCACTAAGTTCCTTTTGGATTGTTACATCCTATAGCAATACCAGAATGGAAATGGGAGAAGATCACTACAGATTTTGTGACAAGGCTACCTATAACCCAAACTAGATATGACATTGTATGGGTGATAGTAGATAGACTGATGAAGATTCACTTTATCCTGGTTAGGATGGATTATTCCTTTGACAAGCTAGCGCAGCTCTACATTAATGAGATTGTACAACTACATAAAGTACCTATAGCCATTATCTTAGATTGGGACCTTTGATTTACTTCCAGATTCTGGAAAAAATTGCATGAAGCCCTAGGTACTTGATTAGCATACAATATTGCATTTCACCCTCAGGCCAGCTTAGGAATGGCACCTTATAAAGCATTATATGGTAGAAGGTGCAAAAGTCCCCTTCATTGGAGTGAAGTAGGGGAAGGTAAAATCATGAGATTCGACTTAATTAGAGATGCAGAGGATAAAGTCAAAATCATAAAAGATAACTTGAAAGCTACTATAGACCGATAAAAATCTTATGCAGATTTGAAACGGAGGGATGTAGAGTATGAAGTCGATGAAAGGGTATTTTTAAAAGTGTCGCAATGGAAGAAAATGCTCAAGTTTGGTAAGAAAAGGAGATTTAGCCTTCGATTTATTAGCCCTTATGAGATCATTGAGTGAGTAGGTCCATTAGCATATAGGTTGGCATTGCCATATAAGTTGTATCAGATCCATGATGTTTTCCATATTTTT
>CANXYI011998787.1:0-15011 GCA_948208565.1 Hura crepitans
TATATATATATATATGAGTAATATAGGGTATAACTATAAGGAATTAAAAGAATGGGGTTTTAAAAAGAATTTTTTCCTATGGGCAACAAGACAATGACTAAGAGAAATAAATTAAAAGAAAAAAAATGATAATAACAAAGAAAGAGATTAGTATGTAGAAAATGGGAAATAAGAAAAATAGAAGAAAAGGGAAAGAGGTAGATAAGCTAGCACTGTAAGTGGTGGAAGCATCTCTCAAGAAGGTTGATGATGGTAGTAAGAGCAGTAAGAAAAAAAAAAGAAAACTAAACTAAAAATAAGAGGAGAAAGTGTGATGTCTGTAAGTTGAGGCTCTATGAATAGTAAGTCTGAGGCTTGAATAGGGTTCTCAAAATGTCGAGGTACCTTCACGAGGCCCAAGAAAGGTCTTACTAGTCTTGAAATATTAATTAGCTGTAAAATGTTAAAAAAGACTTAATTTAAAAATTTGGTAGAAGTAATAAATTATTTTAGTCCAAAATCTAGAGGGTCATAGGCTTAGATGAACTCAAGCTAAGAATGACCTAGGACTTGCCCAGATAGAACTAAAAATGCCATACCTTCAAGGTTAAAAATTCCCTTAAAACTAATGGTGGTGGAATTTTAATTTTTTGAGGTCGTTTGGTAATTTTTCAAAATTTCTCGATTTTCTTGATTCTCAAGGAATTAGTTATCTGACTTGCCGATGGAATTTAGTCGTGAAATTTTATGTGGCCCTAAATAGACTTAATTAAAGACTTTTAAAACAAATGTAAAAATTTTTGGAGGTTCGAGTGAATTTTTAAATTTTTCCAAAGTTTCAGCTGAAATTGAGCATTTTTAGGATGCTTGGGTGACATGTGTCACCACTCAAGCCATCCTAGCCCCACTATATAAAGCCCATTTAGCCACATGTACATCCACTTAACCACCACTTAACCTCATCTTTCTTCCTCATTTTCTCTTCTCCCTTTCCTAATGCCACTCTTATAGGAATGCCTTCATTTTCACCACTAATGGCTACTAATTCCACCCCATTCCTCTACCAAAAATCACTTTAAGTAGTTAAAAATTATTGATTGAAGGTTTGGCATACCATTGTTGCTCATAAAAATCAATAAAAATCATTCAAGTAAATATAAAATGTAGCTTGAGAAATCAATTTCATGTGCCAGAGAGAAAATGAGGTGAAACAAAGTAATTAAGGGTTTTTTGGCTTGGGAAAAGCTTCAAAGGTGACATGGGTATGTGAATTCGATTGACTAAAGGCATGCTATATTGATTTTATGTGTAAATTAACATGAATTTATATATGGAAGTTTTAGTTTAAGCATGAATTAAATGGGACCTATAGGTGTAAGCTTAGTGAGATTTTGGTTATGTATGGATTTAATTGTTTTTATGTTAAATTAGTGGAAAAAATATGTGTAAGGCTATGATATTATTTTGGCCGAGAGGTATAGCCTTATAGTATGGCATGGGGTTAGTTGATGTGTCATATGCATGTGGTTAATATGGTGGTACATGGTGTGTGTGACATGAGATTGAATGATAGGTATGTGTGAGTGGTGAGGAAATATATGAATACAGGAAGTACTAAGTGTGGTCAAGAGGTTTAATGATGTATTTTGGCTTGTAAGTCATGTGTATGGCATATTTGTATGGTTTATATAATAGGAATTATCATAAATGGCATGGATATGAATGTGTATATGATGAAATTAGTGAGAAAATATAGGTATGGTATATGATATGTATGTGTGATGAATTTATGGAAATACATGTGTATGACCATAAATAAGCTATGGCAGAGAGATATGTATGCCATGGTCGATATGGTAAGTATGGTATGTTACGATTTGTGATGTGCATGAATGGCATGACATCATGAGCATGTGATGTATGACATGGAATTGTCATGGAATAGGTGAAAACATGCATGGAGACATGGCATGTAATATGACAAGTTAATGTAAGAAAAAGAGATTGAGAATTGGTGTAAAAAATTGTTTGAAAATTAGCTTGTAAGCCATGTATGAAAATGACCTATAATGGCATGAAATAAGACATGAATTATGGACTTTGTGTAGTTGACTTTAATGGCAATGTGTGGCCATTGTTATTGCCTTATTTGGTTCAATGGAATAAAAGTATTTGTGGCCTAGAATGGCATGTCAGTGTGGCTTGAATTGGCATGGGAAAATGGCTAGTAAATAATGGAAAATAACCTGTAACAGTGTACTAGAAAAGTAGAAATAACCCATAACTATCCTATAAAAGGTATGTATGAGAATGACACAGAATGTGACCTATAATTGACATATGATAGGGATTGAATTATAATATTGAACTAAAAGTAAAGTGGACTTATGAATGCCTAAGTAAAGGACTTAAAATTACCTTTTTAAAAATTAGACCTATAACTGTTCGATAATTAAACTAACCTGTAACTGTCTGGTTAAAATTAGACTGTACAAATTAAATAATAACTATCTAATATTTGGTTATAAATATTCTAAAATGATGATCAGCAATAAAATAAACATAAATAAGAGATTATTGGCCTATTATCTAGACATGCACTAGATAAGTTGACCAATCAACTAGGGATTAGCAACTATTAGATATTTGTCTATTTATTGAACCAAGTCAATACAGTGTTTAGGATACATAGGATGGGCCACTGCATAATGATATGATAATTTTATTTGTTTATTTATCAGACTAGGCCGGTGTAATGGTCAGGGTCTAAAAGATGGGCCATTGCACTATGTTATTGATATTACTATCTATTTATCAGACTAAGCCGATGCAGCAATTAAGGTCCATAAGATGGGCCACTGCACTAGGGTTGGTATAGAGACTGAGGTCTAAAATGCAAGACCATTGTGTTGTTTGATTTCCCTCCTAGTCTAGTGTTTAAAAGTGTAGCCTACCTTTTTAAGTCCGCTTACTAAATTAAATATTTTATCTGACAATAGATAGTAAAAATACATAAATTAAAGACAGTCTAAAAAGGTTGAAATTTACATAATTGAATTATCAGACTGGTTAATAAAATAATATTATTTTACTATATGGATAATATGTATTGCATTCATGTATCCATAACATGTTTGCTTATCTGTGTGCTCGCTATGACATATTTTTATTATTTCAAATTTACCACTAAGTTTCATATTCAGTGTACTAGTGTTTGGTGCACAGGTAATAGCAAGTAGCAATCTAGCCTCAAGCTTTATGTAGTGTAGTAGAGGAGGCACTAAAGGGTATCAAATTTTGTATTCTAATGATTTTAGTAGGCACTCATGTAAATACAATAAGTTATAGGTTTAGCAAGCTTAGGAACTGCTAGTGTAATACTTATATGTCGAGACTCTGTGAATAGTACCATTGGGTTTAAGAAGTGTGCCTAGGGTGCTAGGTCACTTGCACGAGGATTGAGGCAGTGGCACTAGTCATGAAACTTTGAGGGGCTCTAAAATGATGAAATGGGCTAAATTAAAAAATTAGCAAAACTAATAAATCATTTTAGGCTATAAACTAGTGATCTATAAGGTTAAATCAAGTCTAGCTAGGAATAACCCAAGATGTGCTCGGATAGACTCAAAAATACTATACCATGAAGGTTAAAAATTACCCTAAGTCTATTAGTGAAGGAATTTTTAAATTCTATGGTCATTTGCAAGTTCTCATAATTTTTAAGTTTAGCACATAAATCGAGGCAGTTTGTAAACTAACTTATCGATGGAATTTGTCAGCGAAAATTTACGAGCATGTAAATGGGCTAAATGAAGAACTTTAAAATAAATGGCATAATTTTTTAAGGTCCCTATTATTTTTAAAAATTCTGAGCCGTTTTAGCCAAAACTGAGTCGTTTTAGAAGGTTCTAGTGGTCGTGGGACCCACTTGTGACATGTTAGCTAGCCTTAGGCCATGTGCACTAGTCAAGACACCTTGACACTTTGCCAATTCTAGTTATTTTCTTCACTTTCTTCTTTTCCCTTTTTCTTGTGTTGCTGATACCACTTAAAAGGAAAATCTGCCATTTTTACATCTTTTTCAAGTTTTTTCATCCATGATGACCACTAAAATTCACTTTTACATGTTAGGCATTGAATAGAAAATAAATTAAGAGCAAAGTATGAAGAAATAAATCAAGAAAAATCTTAGAAGGGTCAAAGGTCAGAAAATCCAGCAAAGGAAAATAAAATATTAAAGGTGTGTTTTCTTGGCCTTTTCATTATTTTTCTTAAGGGATTATTAGTGGCAAATAAGGCTTATGAAGTTAAAATTCTAATTTTTAGTTTGTGTTAATTTTTGAGGAATTTTCAAGTGGAAATGGCATGAAGATTGGGGCTATGTTTAAAGGCATTTCTATTGACTTTTAAGGGCTTAAATTGGGTGAAATTTTATCTCTTATGAGTTAAGGTACGTGAGTTGATTCATTCATCTCATTCCTTTAAGTTTTTGTGGCCTAAGTGGGTAGCTTTGAGTATGGTGGAATGAAGCATGCTAATCATGATGTGTAGTAAGTGAATTGTTGGCACCTAAGGTACACATAAATGATGAGTGTATTGTGTATGTTGTGACTTGATGAATGAAATTAGGGAGGGTGCTAAAATTCTACTTGGGCGAAAGGTGTAAGGAGGATAGTTATAAATGTAAGTGTTAGTTTAAAGTAGTTTTTTAAATGATAAGTATGGCTTTTATAATTGAATTATGATGAATGAAATTATGAATGGGTTGATTTTTGTATGATTGGCATGAGCATTATGATAGGGCGAGAGGTTGTGTTGGCTTTTGTGTGTGTTTATGTGGCTTGGCATGTGGTTTAGTGGCATGTATAAATAAAGAAATATAAAGGGCATGTATGTTAAGCTTAAAATGGGGATAACATGTATGGCTTGTGTAGGTATGAGAATTGGCCGAGAGGTGGTCCAAGAACTATGTTGAATAAGTGGCATGAAAACTTGGTAATTAGTATGAGAAATGGTTTAGTTATGATAGAATGTTAGGTTGTTATTTAGTAATATTGGATTAATACATGTGTGTGTGTATGTTCTTATCATGGCCAAATCCTATACTAAATGTGTGATAGCTTAATTTGCTTGGGTATGGAAATATATCTATGTAAGTGTGCTTATATTATGTTAGAAAGCATGTATAATGGAGGGAAAGTAAGGAAGTGTATACCTAAGGGCATTAACAAGCTATGGTCGAGAGCTGAACAAATGAGAATGGCATAAAAATGTTGATAAAATGTGTGTAATGTATATGTATGACAAAGCATAATAGTATGAGCATGTTTTGGCCTAATTTTTTAGCATGAAATTAATCTAATGTAAATAATTAAAATGGCATGAAATGTGAACTAAAACTTACGCCTAAAGTGGCTAGTGTGAGATAATGATATGGAATGGCATGTATGCCTATTGTACGGCCTTTTTATTGGCCTAATTTACTTTGGCTTCATGCTTATGGAAAATGTGTAATGAATGGTATAATTGGGACTGAAAAATGACATAAATGAGCTTAGAAATAGCCATCGAAAAATAAGTGATGGACATATAATTGCCCTAAAATGACCATTATCTCAACTAATAATTACAATGGATAGTAAATGGCTAATAAATGACATTATAATGTAAAAAGAATCCTAGAATGGTTTGATGTAAATTATGATTATGACAAGGGCTAAAAACTACAATTGAAAAATTACTCGATACTATCGTGTAGGGCCTATAACTATCTAGGCTAAAAATTGACGGTAAGATAAAATTATCAACTATCTATTTTTTACTTAAGAATATTATAAGAAGTTGATTAGTAAAGAAATAGACATAAGTTAAGGTTAAATAGCCTATTAGTTATACACCCATTGGCTAGGTCAACTAGTTAACTTAGGGATTAGTAGCTATTAGAATGTTTGGATGTCAACATAGGTTGATAAATGCCACTAGAAGGTTTATAGACTGATCCTTATGCATGATGACATGATGATTGCCCACTAAGAGGTTCTCTTAAACTAATCCCTATGGTTATACTTAAGGTGATTGTTACATTGCACAGTAGGAGGTTTTAGAGAACTGATCCCTATAGCTATATTCACAGTGAGTGTTACTTTGCCCACTTGGAGGCTCTAGAGAACTGATCCCTATCGCTATATTTACAGTTGAGTGTCACTTTTGCCACTTGGAGGTTCTGACAAACTTATCCCTATGGCTAGGCTAGTGTAGTGGTCGAGGTCAAAAATATGGATCACTACACAGTTTTAGTTCCTTCTAGGTCCAGTGTATTATAGTGTCCTCTATCTAGATAAGCATACTATTTTGATTAAATGAATAAATTATAATTCAATGACATGGAAGATATTAGTTGGCAAATTAAGGCAATTAATTAAGTAATTAATTATAGTATACTAGAAAAAGGTATTTTAGTAATTTTGATACAAACACATAATATAATAGCATGATAACTTGGAATGTTTAAGATTATTAAAGTATGTATAAATGCTAAATACAACATATTTTAAATGCTTGAATTCACCACTAAGTATTATATACTCAGTGTACCTATTTCGGTGCACAGGTAGTTAGAATTAGTAAGAGCACAAGTTTAACGGATAGGTTTTGAAGGTTGTGACATAAATAATGTATAGCTTTGCACTCATATACCTAGGTGGGATAAATAGGTACCATGTATATAGTGATGTAATATGTAAATATTAAATGTAAATAGTGGTTTGTAATTAAATAAATTATGTGATGCCTATAAAATATGAGCCTGAGGCTCTAGGATATAAATTTATTGATTATGGCCTAAGGCCTATATTATTGCCTTAGTGGACTAATGATGTGAGTTGAATATTTATAGGACTAAAAGGGTCCAGGGTGCGAGAAATAGTTAGGATTTTAGGATTAAATATACCCTAATTGGGTGAAATTCACTTCTACATGTTATTTTAGGATTGATGATGTAGCTGTTGTGCTACCCAAATTTCTATGGAATTTAATATAGCTTGTCAAATGGATTTTAGCATTGAATATACCCTAAACTATAAGGTCTAAGGAATAGATAGAGGACTTAGGCAATATTTGATCAATTAATAAACAATCTGTAAGTGTTAAGGAGTACAGGTCTAAAGAAATTTTTACAATGGCTTACCTAGTGGGAAGTGCATTGCCTATCAGGTTTCCTTAGGAGTTTGGTAGGGGTGTTATATTGGGTGGTATCAGAGCATAGGCTTAATGATCCTAGGGGCTTTACATGAGTGCCAATGTCTAGGAATTGATTTCTCAAATATGTTACACTATAATAAGGTTGATAAGTTTTGTATCTTTTGTAGTTAATCAAGATGAGTGATAGAGTGCTAGAAGAATGGCTAGAGAAAGTAATTAGTTATACTCCTACCACTATACAGGGAGCAAGTGGTGTAGCCATGCCTAAGCCTAGTGATGCTGCACACTAGCCTTAACCTCAGACATAGCCACACACCCAAGCATCCCCGGTTTTGCTACAACAGATAGTGAATTTGCTCAAACATACCATACCAACAATTCCACTTTATCTACCAGCTTCAGTTCCTCCACCTTTACCCCTACTCGCACTGTAGAAGACATGCCTAAAGAGACTAAAGAAAATAAGGGTTGTAGGCTTCTTAGGAGCTAGAAAAGATGATACAACAAAAGTAGAATACTAGCTAGAGAAGACATTGAGGATATTGGAATAGCTAGAGTGTACAAAGGAAGAGAGTCTGAAGTGTACTACTTCTCTTCTACAAGAAGTGGCATTTCACTAGTGGGATAGTATTAAGAAGAGAAAGGCACTAGTAGACCTTACTTAGGAGTTCTTCTAAAAGGAGTTCAAAAAGAGATATATATCTTAATCATATAAAGATAAGAAGAGATAGGAATTCTTCGAGCTGAAATAAGGTAGGAGATAAGTGTTCGAGTACGAGAAGGAATTTGCTAGACTCAATAGATATGCAGAAGAATTTATTCCTATCGAGGAAAAAAATGCAAGAGGTTTGAAAAGGGTCTTAATGTAGAGTTAAGAATGCAAATATCCACTATAAAAATCAAATATTTCTCAGCTCTAATGTTAGATGCATATGACATAAAGGAAATGGCACAAGAGAAGAGAGAGGTTTTCTAGAGAAAAAGGACAATTCACTATAGGGCAATCCAGTTTAGCCCTAAGTGCTAGTAAAAGGTAGAGTAAAACTTAGTCTCATCCAATGTATCAGACACATAGAGCACCTCAATCATAATGATCTACATAAGGTTTAGTATCTAGACCTAGACTATCATAGCTAGTTACCAGTGCTCTAGTAATAGGGACCAAAAACACACCTCTAACCTATGGCATGTACAATAAAAGACACTAGTATTAGTGTAGATAGGCCAGGACAAAGGGATGTTTTATTTATAGGTCTAGAGACAATTTCCAAATGAAGTGTTCTCAGAGATAGACAGAGGGTGCCCATACTTAGGCATTAGTAGCAGCTCAAAATAGGTTGCAAAGATAGATTAAAGGTGATAAGCGTAGTAGTAGTAGTTAGGGGATAAGGTAAAAAGCATATGCACCTGCTAAATAGTATACAATCAGGGCTCATAAAGAAGCAAGAGCTCCAGATGTCTTTACTAGTACTTTTTTTATTTGATGCTCCAGTTTTGGCATTAATTGGCTTAAGATCTACTCATTCATATATATTCTCTACACAAGCACATAATATAAGACTAGAACTAGAATATGTAGACTTAGACATTCAAGCCATTAATCCTATAAGATAGAATGTGACCATGAACAAAGTGTACAGAAAGGATTGATTATCTGAACACTAGGCTGTAGTTGATTATAAACCTAAGAAACTGACCCCTCCAGACTATAGAGGGACAAGTGTGAGAGAAGCTTTTTGAATAATCTCATCTCAGCTATTACAATAAGAAAACTTATCCGTAAAGTTTGCGAAGCCTATCTAATACATGTCATTGATACTTATACTTCTACTACTAGCCTTGTATAGATTCCAATAGTTTTTGAATTTCCTTATATGTTGCCTAATGAGTTGCCAGGATTGCCTCCATAGAGGGAGCTTGATTTTGAATTTGAGGTGTACCCCAGTACCTCTTATTTATCCATTACTCCCTATAGAATGACACCTATTAAGTTGAAGGAACTGAATGTGTAGTTGCAAGAAATGTTAGATAAAGGTTTCATTTAACCTAGTACTTCACCTTTGGGAGCACCTATGTTGTTTATGAAGAAGAAGGGTGGGTCGCTCCAGTTGTGTATTAATTATAAGTATTTAGACAAAGTGACTATTAAAAATAAATACCCTCTACCAAAAAGTGATGATCTTTTTTATTAGCTTCGAGTTGCTAATATCTTTTCCAATAAAGATTTGAGATTAAGGTACCATCAGCTGAGGATTAAAGAGGTTGATATTCCTAAAATTGCTTTTAGGACTAGATATAGAGATTATGTGTTCCAAGTAATGCCATTTGGACTCAACAATTCCCTAACAGCTTTTATAAATCGAATGAACAAGGTATTTAAATCATACTTGGATCAGTTTATGGTAGTGTTCATTGATGATATTCTGGTATACATCAAGACCAGAGAGGAACATGAACAATACCTTAGGGTTATGTTATAAACTTTAAGAGAGAAATAATTGTATGCCAAGTTGAGCAAGTGTGAATTCTGGCTAAATAAAGTGGCTTTCCTAGGCCATATAGTGTTAGCAAAAGGTATCAGAGTTAATCCCAGCAATGTTAAAGTAGTGAATGGGAATCTCTAAGGAATGTGATAGAAATATAGAGTTTCCTAGAATTGATTAGGTACTATAGAACATTTGTGAAAGGGTTCTCAATGATTGCAACACCTATAACCAGATTGATTAGAAAGAGTGTGAAATTTGATTAGGATGCAAAATGTCAAAAGGGTTTTGATAAGCTAAAAAAGATGTTGGCTAAAGCTCTTACCCTTATTCAATCTAAATAGGGAAATGACTTTGTTGTGTATAGTGATGTTTCACTTAATGGATTAGGTTGTGTGGTAATACAAGAAAGAAAAGTGGTAGCTTATGCTTTAAGACAATTAAAGCTAAATGAAAGGAATTATCCTACTCATGACTTGAAATTAGTTGCCATTATTTTTGCCTTAAAAATCTAGAGACATTACCTGTATAGGGAGAAATGCTATATTTATATGATCATAAGAGTTTGAAATATCTCCTTACCTAGAAGGAGTTGAAAGTAAGGTAGAGAAGTTAGCTAGAATTGATAAAAGATTATGATTACCTGATAGAATATCATCCTGGAAAGGCTAATGTTGTTGCACACTGCTGTGAGCAGAAAGTTCACGGTGACATTGAGAGCAATGAATGCTAGATTGGGATATACAAAGTAAGATGCCATCTTAGTAAAATTACATATTAAACCAGACTTTGAATAATAGATAAAAAAGGCATAAGCTAAGGATGAATAGTTGGTATAGATTGTGGGTAAAGTCAAAGTGGTGAAGGTAGTAGGATTTGAACTGAGTGAAGATAGGCATTTGTATTACCATGGTAGGTTGTGTGTACCTAGTACAAATGACCTAAGGTTGTAGATGAATCTCCTTATTGTGTACACCTAGGACGTACGAGGATGTATTTGGATTTGAAACCTCATTATTATTGGTTACAAATGAAGTAAGATATAGCAAAATATGTGGCTAGATGTCTAACATGTCAGGATGCAAAAGCTATACAACAAGTACCTTTTAGATTGTTATATCCTATAGCAATACTAGGATGGAAATGGGAAAAGGTTAAAATGGATTTTGTAATAGGACTCCCTATGACCAGAAGTAGAAGTGATGTTGTATGGGTAATTATAGATAAACTAACCAAGACAATGCAATTTATCCTTGTTAAAATGGATTATTCCCTAAAGAAACTATCAAAATTATATATAGATAAGATTATAAGATTCTATGGTGTGCTAGTGGCTATTATTTCTATTAGAGACCTCAAGTTTATTTTTAGGTTCTAGAAGAAGTTGTATAAAGCTTTAAGGACTAGATTGACCTATAGTATAGCTTTTCACCCTTAGATAGATGGATAACCAAAAATGGTGATACAAGTGTTAAAGGATATACTGCACAACTATGCTATTAAGTTTAAAAGTAGTTAGGATTAGTACTTGTCCTTAGCTAAATTTGCATATAATAACAGTTATCAAGCCAATTTATGCATGGCACCTTATGAGGCATTATATGGCAAAAGGTGGGAGACTCCTCTGTGTTGGAGTGAAGTTGGTAAAAGTAAAATTATAGGTATTGATCTAATTAGAGATGTAGAGGATAATGTTAACCTTATTAGAGTGAAATTAAACGCTACCGCTAATAGGTAGAAGTCTTATGATGACTTAAAAAAGAGAGATCTTGAGTATAAAGTGAGTGAAAAGGTGTTTTTAAAAGTATCACCATGGAAAAAAGTACTTAATTTTGGTAAAAAGAGGAATCTAAGTCCTAAATTCATTGGTCTATATGAAATTATAGAAATGGTAGGGCCATTGGCATATAAGTTAGGCTTTGCCACTTGAGTTATAGTAGATCCATAATGTAATCCATGTCTCAATGCATAGGTGGTACAGATCATATCATTCACATGTAATATCAGTATAAGAAATTGAAGTCTAGTCAAATCTAAGCTATAAAGAGGAACCAATATAGATCTTGGCCAAAGAACTTAAGAAATTAAGAAATAAAGCTATACCACTGGTCAAAGTGCTATTGAAAAATCACAACATGTAAGAGGCTACGTAGGAAGCTGAGGAGCAGATGAAGGCTCAATACTCATATTTGTTTACATTAGGCAATTTTATTGATCAAATTTCTTAAGAAGGGAAGAATTATGATGCCCATAAGTCAAGGCTCTATAAATAGTACCTTTGAGGCTCGAATAGAATTCTCGGAGTGCTGAGGAACCTTTATAAGGCCTAAAAATGGGCATATTAGTCATGAAACTTTGATTGGCCATAAAATAATGAAAAGACTTAATTTAAAAATTTTACAAAACTAATAAATTATTTTAGCTGAAAATGTAGTGGGTCGTTGGCTTAAATGAACTTAGGCTAGGAATGACCTGGGATATGCCTAAAAAGACTTGAAAATGTTATACCCTAAAGGTAAAAAATTTGCTTGAGACCATTGTTGAAGGAATTTTAATTTTTTAAGGTCATTTGGTAATTTTTTAAAATTTCCTAATTTTCTCAATTCTCGAGGAATTAATTAACTAATTTGCCAATGAAATTTGGCTCTAAAATTTTATAAAGCCCTAAATAGGTTCAATTAAGGATTTTTTAAATAAATGCAATAATTTTTAGAGGTCTGAGCAAATTTTAATAATTTCTCAAAGTTTTAGCCAAAATCGAGCATTTTTGGGATGCTCAGGTGACATGTGTCACCACCCAAGCCATCCCAACCCCACTATATAAAGCACACTTAGCCACATGTATCCATTTAGCCAAACCACTCTACCTCACCTTTCTTTCTCATTTTCTCCTCTTCCTTTCGCAACACCACTCCCACTGGAATGCCACCATTTCTACCACCAACAGCCACCAATTCCACCATATTTCTCAACCAAAAATCACTTTAAGTAGTTAGAAATTAATGCTTAAAGGTTTGGGACACCATTGTTGCTTATAGAAATTAAAAAATATTATTCAAGTTCAAGTATACATAAAGGGTAGCTTGAGAATTCAATTTCAAGTGCTATAAAGGAAATGGGGGTAAAACAAGGCAATTAATGGTTCTTTAATATGGGAAAAGCTTTAAAGGTGACATAGGTATATGAATTTGATTGAATAAAGGCAGGCTATATTGAGTTTATTTGTAAATTACCATGAATTTATGTATGGAAGCTTTAGTTTAAGAATGAATTATGTGCAAATTATTAATGTAAGCTTAGTGTGATGTTAGATATGTATGAAATTAATGGTTTATATGTTAAATTATGGAAAAAAATAGGTGTAAGGTTATGAATGTATTTTGGTTGAGAGGTATAGCCTTATAGCATAGTGTGGGGTTAGTTGATGTGTCATATATATGTGGTGCATATGGTGGTACATGGTGTGTATAACATGAGATTGAATGATAGGTATGTGTGTGTGGTGAGGGAATACATGAATAGGGGAGGTGCTAGTTATGGCCGAGATGTTTAATGATGTATCTTAGCTTTTAAGTATGTGTATGGCATATTTGTATGGTGTGTGTAATGGGAATTGTCATGGATGGTATGTATATGAATTTGTATATAATGAAATTGGTGAGAAAATGTAGGTATGGTATATGATATGTATGTGTGATGACTTATGGAAAATGCATGTGTATGACCATAAAGAAGCTATGGCTAAAAGGTATATATGCCATGGTAGGTATGGTAAGTATGGTATGTTATGATATGTGATGTGTTTAAATGGCATGGCATCATGAGCATGTGATGTATGACATGGAATTGACATGTAATATGATAAGTTAATATAAAAAAAAGGGATTGAGAATTGGTGTAAGAAATGGCTTGAAAATTGGCTTGTAAGGCATGTATAAAAGTGACTTATAATGGCAAGAAATAAGGCATGAATTATGGACTTTGTGTACTTGACTTTAATGGCAATGTGGGGCCATTGTTGTTGCCTTATTTGGTTAAATGGAATGAAAGTATTTGTGCCCTAGAATGGCATGTCAATGTAGCTTGAATTGGCATGGGAAAATGCCTAGTAAACAGTGGAAAATAAGCCATAATAGTGTACTAGAAAAGTATAAATGACTTGTAACTGTCCTATAAAAGGTATGTATGAGAATGACACATAATGTGACCTATAATGGACATATAATTAGGTTTGAATTATAACATGGAACTAAACCTAAAGTGGACTTGTGAATGCAAGTAAAGGTCTTAAAATTACCCTTTTAAAAAATTGGACCTATAATTATTTGGTAATAAAACTAACTTGTAATTGTCCAGATAAAATTAGACTGTATAAATTAAATAATAACTATCTATTATTGGCTTATAAATATTCTCAAATGATTTTCAACAATAAAATAAACATAAATAAGAGACTGTTGACCCATTAGCTAGACACTCACTGGATAGGTTGACCGATCAATAAGGGATTAACAGCTATTAGATATTTGTCTATTTATTAGACCAGGCCAGTGTAGTGATCAGGGTTTATAAGATGGGTAACTACACTATGAGATAATGATTTTATTTGTTTGTTTATCAGAATAGGCTAGTGCAGTAGTCGGGGTCTATAAGATGAGCCATTGCACTATGTTATTGATATTATTGTCTATTTATTAGACTAGGCTAGTGCAATAGTCGGGGTCCACAAGATGGGCCACTGCACTATGTTATGGAAAATGTGACATGATGATAATTTATTTGTCTATTTATCATACTAGGCTAATATAGCAGTTAGGGTCCATAAGATGCAGCACTACACTAAGGCTGGTGCAGAGCTTGAGGTCTAAAATGTAGGACCACTACATAGTTTGATTTCCCTCTTGGTCTAGTGTCTAAAAGTGTAGTCTACCTAGTTGGGCCTACTTAATAAATTAAATATTTTATCTGACAACATATAATAAAAATACATAAATTAAACATACTCTAAAAAGGTTAAACTTTACATAATTAAGTTATCAGACTAGTTAATAAAGTAATATTATTTTGTAATATGATTAATAAAATATTATTATTTTGCTACATGAATAATATGTATTGTATTCATGTATCTATAGCATGTTTGCTCATCTGTGTGCTTGCTGCAACATGTTTTAGTTATTTCAAAATCACTGTTGAGTTTCATACCTAGCATACCAATGTTTCTTACACATGTAACAAAAAGTAGCAGTCTAGCCTCAAGCTTTGTGCAGTGTAGCACTAAAGGCATTGAAGGGTATCTGATTTTGTATTTTAATGGTTTTAGTAGGAACTCACGTAAATACTATAGGT
>CANXYI011998808.1:0-11896 GCA_948208565.1 Hura crepitans
CCGTTAAGTTTTTTTTTTCGGTTTTGTTGTTTGAAAAGCTTTGTTGGTTCGATGATCCCCCCCCCCCCCTGTGTGTTCTTAGGCCTTATAGTTCAAAGCACTTATTACCTCATGCCATCATATGCCACTTTGCAGATGCTGAGCAATAGGCCCTTTGGTTGAGTGCCATAATTGATAGCATCAGGCTATATTCCCTTGGTTGGTTTGCACAAGGTCACATTTTGCATTCTTAATTATTGTGTGAGGTAGTTTGGTGAGACTCAAGGCATTGTTACTCATCCATTATCTTTCATAGGGGGAGATTTGTCTATCACTTTTGTTACTGGTTATCATGACTTATGGAAGTATTTACCTTTAAAGATCAACATTCTTCCTAAAGATGCTTGTAACTTTCAAACTTCTGATAAAGAATGGGTGACTAGCTCTTATAAAGACAACTAAACTCGTTGGCTGAAGATGGAAGGTAAAAGTAGTAATAAAAGATATAAGATCTGAAAATGTTCTCTTTTATTGCTTTTCTGAACTTGTATACAAAATAATGTAACATTTCTATTTCTATGGTCCATAAGGTGCTTAATTGAGCTTATTAAAGTGGTCCTATCTACTTGCATTATATTGGCATTTTATGATAATCATGACATGACATTAATGCAACAACATATTTCATTGTTTAATCAAGGGAAATCTTAATTACATCTTAAACTCTTATCATCAATCAGCCCTCATGGGTTTTCTTGATTGACAATTTTCTCTCAGCCCCTAATTGTTACATAGGATACCCTTTTTCAGTTTTCACCCTATCGAGGTGCCCACTTTTAGTAAGGCCACTGTTTTTAATTTTTGACTTGCAAGGCTATTTTTCTCTTCGTTTTCTCTTTTATTTGTCTTTAGCCATAGGACTATTTTAATTTATCCATATTTACAAGTTCCTTGAACTCATTTTCATCATAATCTGTAAGGATTACAGTGCCTTTTAGCAATGATTGCTTAAGGATAAATGGTCTTTCCTAATTTAGTTTGAACTTCCCCTTTGGATCAGTAAGACATGGCCTTATCTATTTGAAAACTAGTCCTCTTTCTTTCAACTTGTGATTATTCACCTTTTTGCTAAAGGCTCGTGCCATCCTTTTCTGATAAACTTGATTATGATAATTAGCCCTTATTTGCTTCTCATCTAACAAGTCCAACTATTGGAAAATTTGCTCAACCTAGACTACTTTAGGAATCTCTGCTTCTATAGCCACTCTCAATGACTGGAGTTCAATCTCTATCAGGAGTATGACATCCATCCCATATACCAAGGAAAATAGAGTAGCACCTATTGAAGTCTGAACGGTACTCTTATATCCCCAAAGAGCAAATAGGAGTCTATCAGTATAGTGTTTATAGGTTTCAACTGCCTTGGCTAGGATCTTTTAAGCATTCTTATTCGCTACTTTAATTGCCCCATTGGCTTGTGATCTATAAAAAGAGGACTTATGGTGTTGTATCTTGTATTTCTAGAATAGTGCCTCTATTTAAGCCTGAAATTGGACACTGTTATCTAAAACTCTGTGATGTGGAATACCATATCTACAAATCAGATTCCTTCCTATAAATTTAGCCATCTCTTTTGCTCCTAACCTCTTAAAGGATTTTACTTTAACCCACTTTGAAAAATATTCAATGTCTACCACAATGAAACAGTGCCTATTTGAAGCCGTTGAATATATTTCTCCATTTATGTCTATCCGTCATGCAGTAAATGGCTAAGGAGATAATAGACTATGTAGTTTTGATATTGGCATGTGTCTTAAGTCCCCATACTACTGACACTTCTATACATACTTTGAATAATCATAGTCCATAGTAAGCCAAAAGAATCCTTGGTGCATAACTTTTTTGGCAAATTCTAAACCATTCATATGTGTGCCATAGCATGTACTTCTTCTATAACCCTTTTCGCTTCTTTCTCTTCCAAGCAATAAAGCTAAAGACCATATACTTGCCTTTTGTATAAGATTGTATCTACATTGATAAACTGAGTTGATAACTTTCTTAATGCTCTCTTATCCTTGTCTGTAGCTTCTTTAGGGAATTTTCCATTCTTTAAATAGTTTTAGATATCATAAAACCATGGTTTATCTTCTTCCCATGCTATTTCCATTATCTGCTCTATCTCATAACAAGGTTTTTCTGAACTGGAGATAAGCACTAGTTTCATGACTATTTCTTCTAGATTATCCCACATAGAGACCAAGGTGTCTAATGCATCTGCTAGCTAATTCTCATCTCTAGGAATATGGAGAAAGGTGCATATTTCAAACTATTTGCTGATGGATCTTAAGTGCTCCACATAAGGCATTAATTTCTCCTCCCAAATGGTCCAGTCTCTATTGGTCTGATACACTACCAAGGATAAATCTCTGAATACCTTAACTATCTTTGCACTGAGAGCTAACAATGCGTTGAGCCTAAATATGCAAGCTTCATATTCTACCATGTTATTCGTAACCTTATACTTTAACTTTCTAGCTAATGGTAACTTCTCTCTTTCAGGAGTTATCAAAATTACCCCTACTCCTACTCCTTTATTGTTTACTACTCCATCAAAGTACATTTACCACCCTTGGACTACTATAGGGGTTAAACTCTCATCTAGGAATTTAAACTCCAATGACTCACTTTCTAGTGGATGACTAGCTAGGAATTCTGCAACCACATGCCCTTTTATGGTCTTTCGTGTTATGTACTAGATATCAAACTCTTGGAGCAAAGGAAACCATTTATTCGTTCTCCCTACTAAATATAGAGCTATCTGAAGATATCTAAAAGAATTGTGTTTTGATACTGTCTGTACTATATATGATTGGAAATAATTCCTCAGTTTCTTCGAAGCCCATACTACTGCTAAACAAATCTTTTCCATTTCCATGTACTTGGCCTCATTAGGAAAAATACTTTTTTCTTAGGTGGTAAATCACAAACTCAACCCTGAATTCATCCTCTTATGCAACTTTAGCTCCCACTGAGCTTTCTTTAATAAAAAAAATAGAGAATTAGTGGCTTTCCATATCTTGGTGATTGTAAAACTGGTGGATTTAGTAGATATTCTCTTATAGTGTCGAAAGCTTTCTGACAATTGTCGTTCCACTTGATTGGTTAGTTCTTTCTGAGAAGCTTGAAAATGGGCTCATATATGATAGTGAGCTTGGCTATAAACCAACTAATATACCGTATTCTACCCAGAAATCCCTTTATCTTTATCTCCTTCTTTGGAACTAGCATCTCTCTGATAGCTTTGACTTTATTAGGGTCTACCTCAATCCCTTTCTAACTTACTATATGCCTCAAGAGCTTATCTGAGTTACATTTAAGGCACACTTCTTTGGGTTCAGACATAGATTATACTTATCAATCTATTGAAAGAAGTTTTTAATGCTTCAAAATGTCCTTCCCTTGTAGCGAACTTGATCATTATGTCATCCACATAAACCTCCACTTTCTTATGAATCAAGTCATCCAAAATCCTTATAGCCATCCTCTGATAAGTGGCTCTAGCATTCTTTAAACCAAAAGGAATAACTCTATAGCAAAAGGTTCCCTATTTAGTGATAAAAGTGGTTGTTATCTTATCTGAATCTGATTATAACTAACATATCCATCAACAAAGTTATACATTGTACATATCACTGCATTGTCAACTAGAATATCTATGTGTAGCAATGGAAAATCATCCTTCAAGCAGACCTTATTTAGATCCCTATAATCTATACACATCCTAACCCTACCATCTTTCTTGGTGATAGGTACCACATTGGCTAACTAGGTCGGATATTGTACTTCTTCCAAGAACTTGGCTTCAATTTGTTTGTGTTCCTCTTCTTTTATTTTTTTCTACCCATTCTAGCCTCATTCTCCTTAACTTCTATTTCACTAGGTTTGCTTCTGGGTATGTGCAAATGGCATGTGCAACTATCTTTCTATCCACCCCGAGCATATCTTTGTAGGTCCAGGCAAAGAATTTTTCATATTTTTCAATATTCTCTTAAATTTTATCCTTTCTTTAGGAGTTACATCAGATGCAATTAAAATTTCTTTAGGGTTCTCATTGTTACTAAGATTAAATGAGATAGTATTTATTAAATTAATGTCAAACATGCCATACGTGTCATGATTATCATTATGCATCATGAAATTAGATGAGACATCACAAAAATAAGCAAAATCATTCATCTTATTAACAAAAGAAGTAGAAACATTATCACCAAAGAGTTAGAAACATTGTCATCAAAGAGTATGGGTACATATAAAATTTCAAAAAAAATCTTCAAGAGGATCATCTTCATCCATCTTGTTCTTCCCTTTGTCTTGAAGCATGGCAATAGTCAGGATTTCCTCTTTGGATTCAATCTCTAGATCAGCTAAATTGGTCATGACCTCTTTATCCTAAAAATCTATAATGGCATTGACTTCACTTATAGCCTAATCAAATACATCACCAAAGATCTAAAACCCAAGCATGACCTTCCCCTTTATGACTGCAAGCTCTAACTCTCTATAGTAATTAATGCTCTCTTCAGCCTGATCAAAACTCTCTTCCAGTTGTGGGTTACCTTTCCTTGTCTTTTTTGGCTCTAAAGTCTCTATTGTGTATCTTAACCCCCTTCAATCCTTCTATCCTTTTGGTAGTACAGTTGAAATCAACTTATCCGAATTATACCCCAAACCAGCACCTAGCAAATAGTTCATCCTTTTAAGTATATTTACCACTTGGGAATCACCATTTTCTTCTTCTGATCGTAGCAATATGGAAACCATTGAAAGGCTGGTTGGCTATCTCAAGCATTAAGATCTAATTCTCCCTCACAGCCCATATTGTTACAATCTCACCATTTTGGGGGATCTTTATCATATGATGCTGTGTTAACAAAACCCCAAAAGTGGGGAGAAATTTGTAAGGATATCAAGCAGTACAAATTCCACATAATCTATGATTATCCCTATTTTGACCTTGACTTTGAAAGTCTCATATGCCTGCCTCTTAATGTTGTCATAGGCCATTATGGTGATCTTGGATTGAGAGATCATTGAATCTTCAATCCCATTTATAATTACTGTTTAAGCGGGCATACATTGATTGACGACCCTTCATCACCCATCACATATGTTATAGGCATGCCATTAAATTTTGCTTTTATGTACAAAGGATGGTTGTGATGACATCCTTCTAGTGGAAGATTTGCATCTGTACCATTGCCACTAGTTCAGATGGTGATATGGCAGTTGAAACTATTACAGCAAGTAAGGCTTCCACTACCTTTTATCGATGGGAGGGGGATTATTGCAGCAAATCCCATATTGAAAGGAGTTTTCTTTAGTTGCTTTATTAATGCATCATCCTCTTTCTCTGTAACCAATGAAATTGGCTCTTTTTCTATTTCTGACACTACTTAACTGCTTTGAGTTACTGCATTAGCTTTTGCTTTGACAATTGGCTTCTGCTCTAAATTTGAATCAACCCATAATTCTTGAACCTATTCCTCTAACTCACTTTTACTATCGGTAGACCATATGTCTGTCACATAAATCGAACCTTAACTTGATTCTACCTTTCTCTCTACTACTAAATAGTCATTTCTGTACAAATCCTATAACACGTACCATTTTAGCAATCCCAAATTGACCATGTTGATGGGTGGAGGAAAATTAGAATACGCACCCTAGACTTTTTGTCTTTTCTCTAGATCGAGGATCTACCGTGAGTCATTCAAATCCTGAATTTTATCCCTTAAAGTGTGGAAGTTATCTATGTCATGATATGTGTGCTGATGATATTGACAATATAGGTCCGATGTGATGCCCATAGATCGAGGTTTCATGAATAGTACCTTTAAGGCTTGAATAGTGTTCTTGAGAAGCCAAGATAACTTTGTAAGTCTAATGAAGGTGTGTACTAGTCATAAAACTTTGACGGGCCAGAAAAAGAGGAAAACGGATTAATTTAAAAATTTAGCAAAACCAATATTTTATTACAAGTAGTAAACTAGTGAATAGTAATATTAATTGAGGCTGTACTAGGAATGACCTAGATGTGCCCGGACAAACTTGAAAATAGCACACCCTAAGGTCAAAAATTCCATTGAATTCATTGGTGAAGGAAATTTAATATTCTGAGATCATTTGATATTTTTTTAAAAATTTATTGTTATAGCAAATGGATAGTACACCCACTTGCCATTAGAGTTTGGACTTGAAATTTTGTGAAGCTGTAAATGGGCCTAATTAAGGATTGTTTTTAGAAAAAAAAACAACTATTTTTAGAAGTCTAAAAATAATTTTTAAAATTTCCCAAAGTTTAAGTTGAAATATGATTTTTTTAGACCGTTAGATCACCACATGGCGCGATCTAACACATCCACAACTAATATGTAAAGGTTCCCCACACATGTACATCATTTTACATGTGTGAGGAAGTTATCTTCAACCTTAAGAAAACCCTAGAAGCCGATGCCATACTTAGTGTTTTCTCTCTCCATTTTCACTTCAAACCCACCTCTAAACACCACCAAATCAAGCATATCTTATATGGATCAAAGCCTCCATAATCTCTAAAAATCAAATCTAGCCTTAAAATGACCTAAAAAGCTCACTTTGGAAGATTCGTGTATGAGGTGAAAATTGATCTTTTTGAGTGTAAGTGGTTCCTTCCTAGTTTTTATTTTAGGTTCATATAGTCCTTGAAATTATAAGAATTTCCATGTTTATATATTTCTATTTAGAGCTTCTTATGATTTTATATGAATTTTTAAAGTTAGAGTTACATAATGTAGGTTCAAGGAGAGATCTTGAAGAACAAAGGCACACAAGGCCTTAGAAAGGTGGAAAAGGGTGTAGAGATACCTTAGGTATGTGGATTTAATATAATAAATGCATAACAACATGTGTTTATATGTGTACATGCATGAACATGTGTATGGAAGTTTTGGTTTGTGCATGTGTATGCTTGATTGGATGTAAAATGCATGATATGATGTAAATTAAAGGTGATAATAATGATATAGATGTGTTGTAGATGTGGAAAGTATGGTTACATACATGATGTATGTATGGTCATATGCATGACATGTATGTCATAGCATGTACGTGTGTGCATGATGTGTGTACATGATGAATTATGATGTTAAAGTAATGTGTAACATGAATATGTCATGGTATGTTAAAAAAATATATGATTATGGCATAATGCGTGGTTATAGTGATGTATGGTCATTATGATAATGGATAATGTATATAAATTATGTTAAAAAATGGATAAAGGAAATGTATGTTAAATGTTAAGTGAAATTTATTTTATGAGGTATAATATGATACGTGAATTTAAGTATGAAAAAGAAATTTAGGTAACATGAGAAAACATGCTTGAAATGGTGATGAAATGAAATGATTATATGTGATATTTTATGATGAGGAAATGGCATGATATATGATGGCATAAGGCCATGAGAAGAATGAGAAATGACCAAATGAATAGTAATATTTATATAATGTCTTATAACTATCCTGCAAAAATGAGTAAATGAAATTAACCTATAAATGTGTCTTAATAATATAGAAATAAATAAAATAAATGAACAATAAATGAATAAAAATAATTAAGAGATAGTGGGCCCAATTTTAAACACCCACTGGATGGGTTAACCAGTCAACTAGGGATTAACAGCTGCTAAAGTTATTGGTCCTCCTGGGCCTTTACCATTATAGTTGTGATGGTGGGTGCAATAGCTGAGGTCCTGATATTTGGGCCACTGCATTAGGCTGGTGCAGCAGCTGAGGTCCATTGATGGCCACTGCATAGCATTATTAGATATATTGATTTGTTCGGTATTAGGAGGTTTATGGATTGATTCCTATTATCGGACTAGGCTAGTGCAGCAGTCGAGGTCCAATATATAAGCCACTGCACTAGGTTGGTGCAGCAGCTGAGTTCCAGTAGGTGGGCTATTGCACTAGGTAGGTGCAGCTACCGAGGTCTTGAGATATAGGCCATTGCACTAGGCTAGTGCAGCAACTGAGGTCAAAAGTGTGGGCCAATACACTAGAAGGGTGTAGCTGTCGGGGTCTAAAATGTGGACCGCTGCATAGTCTGGATTTCCCTTGTAATCTAATGTTTTAAAGTGTCATCTTTCTAGCTTGGGCTTGAAGAATAAAATGACATAATGAACTATAATAGTAAATAGTAATTAGGAAATTTATAAAATGAAGTTTGTATAATAAAAATGGTAGTTTAGTTAATAAGAAAAAAATAAATTATAATTACTACTATTATTTGTATGACACTGTCTCAAGATATTGCATGATGGATGCATGACTTCTATGATGCATATGTGACTGCATGACATGCTTTTATTGTATTAAATTCACCATTGAGTATTGTATTCAGCATATTAATGTTTCGATGCACAGGTAGTAGATACTGTAACTGCTCAACCTCAGTAAAGTATTGCAGTGTAGCAAACTAATTTTAAGGGTTTAATTTTTTTCTCTTTATGGTTCATTAGAAGGCACTCACATAATTCCTATAGGTTTGGGTTTAGTTTTTGTAAGACTGAATATTTATGTAAACTTATGACTGAATGATTTATGGCATGTATGGTTAATTTACCTGAATGGTATTAATATTTATGTTCTGATGTTATGTGGGCTCAAGGCCTTGTTTGATGATATTATGGAGTTAAGTATAATATGTACATTGATATTTGGGGTTAGTCTGAAAATCTATGTAATATTTGAATGGAAAATATGCATAGCTATAAGTGTTAAACGGGTAATACAAAGATGGGTAACCTAGTGGAAAGTAGCACCACCTTTCGAATTCCTTCAGGAATCAAGTAGGGGTGTTATATTTAGTGGAATCAGAGCCTAGGTTCAGGCATTCCTAGGTAATTTTACATGAGTGCCAGCGTCTAGGATTGATCTTTTGAAAAGCTACACTACAATGAGGCTGACAAAGGCTATTCATTTGTAGTGATCAAAATGAGTGAAAGAAAACCATCTGATCATAGAGAGAAGGTTGCTAGTCATGCTCTTACCTCAGCTTAGGGAGAAGCTATTAGTGCAGTGACACTCGAACCTAGTGATGCTATATAGGCACAACAGCCATAGCAATTACCACAGCAGTAACAGGCTTCCCTAGCATTACTATAGCATATCATAAAACTACTGAGGCATATCTCAAGAGTAGTACCACCTCCTCTACTAGCTCCAGTTCCTCCTCTACCTTTAACACCAGTACATAAGACTTATCTAAAGCAAGTAAAGAAGATAGGTGCAGTTGATTTTTTGAGAGCTAATAAGGAGGATGCAGCAAGAGCTAAATACTAGCTTGAGAGGACCCAAAGGATACTATAACAATTGGAATGTATTGATGAGGAGAACTTGAAGTGTGCTACTTCTCTCTTATAAGAAGAAGCCTTTTATTGATGGGACACTATAAAGAAAAGAAAGGCAACAGTGGCAGAAGTTTTTTGGGACTTCTTTTTAATAGAATTTAAAAAAAGATATATTCCAGAATCATACAAAGATAACAAGAGGCAAGAGTTCTTTAACCTGAAGCAAGGTAAGAGGTCAGTTTCTGAATATGAGAAGGACTTTGCAAGACTTAGTAGATATGCAGAGGAGTTTATCCCTATTGAAGAGGAGAGATGTAAAAGGTTCTTGCAAGGTCTTAATGTGGAACTGCATATACAGATAGCAAATTTGAAGATTATAAATTTTGCAATTTTAGTGTTAGTTGCCTATAACATGAAAGAGATGATGCATGAGAAGAGGGAGATTTTTTAGAGAAAGAGGCAGCATACAGGTAGCCGGATTAGCTGAGCACTTAGAGCTAGTAAGAGATAAAGGGAGGCCCAAACTCAGTCCCAATCAATACATCAGACATAAAGGTAGCCACAGACTCAGAGGTTAGGACAGGCATCTGTATCCAAGCCTAAACCTTCACAATAGACCTTAAGTGCCCTAGCTTCAATAGCCAGGAGTGTACCTCCTACCTGTGAGATATGTAGCAGAAGGCATTGGGGGCGGTGCAGAGTGGCTAGGATAGGAGAGTGTTTTATGTGTAAGGCTAGAGACCACTATTAGAAAGACTATCCACAGAGGCAAGTTGAACCTATATTGACACAAGCTTCAGCAGCACCCTAAAATAGGGGGCAGAAATAGTTTAGAGCTGACCAGTATAGTAGCAATTAGGGAACCAGGTCTAAGGCACGAGCTCCAGCTAGACAGTATGCCATTAGAGCTCATGAGGATGTAAAAGCTCTAGATGTGATAGCTAGCATATTTTTTCTTATTTGATGCTTTAGTTTTGGCTTTGATAGATCCAAGCTCAACACATTCTTATATATGCACTAGACAAGCACAAGATAAAGGATTAAAAGCAGATCTAGTAGATGTAGACATTCAAGTCAGTAACCCAATTGGATAGAGTGTGACAGTTAATAAGATATATAGATGCTATCCTCTAATGATTCAAAATTAGATATTCCCTACAGACTTACTAGAACTCTCGTTTAATGAATTTGATATCATCTTAGGCATGGACTGGTTATCTAAACATCAGGCTATGGTAGATTGTAAAAATAAGAGGCGTACCCTCAGGACAGTACAAGTTTATAAGGTAACAATTGTAAGTGAGAGAAATTCTCTAAATCACCTCATCTTAGCTATTACAGCAAGAAAACTTATCGTAAGGGCTGTGAAGCCTATTTAGCTCATGTAGTAGACACTAGTAACTCCACACCTAGCAGTGACCAGATCCCAGTTGTATCTAAATTCCTAGATGTATTTCCAAATGAGTTACCAAGATTACCTCCACAATGAGAATTATATTTTGAAATTGATGTGTATCCTGGTACAACACCTGTATCCATTACACCTTACAGAATGGCACCTACTGAGTTAAAGGAATTAAAGGTGTAATTGCAAGAATTATTAGACAAGGGTTTCATTAGACCCAATATTTCACCCTGAGAAGCACCCATGTTATTTGTAAAGAAGAAAGATTGGTGGCTTCGGTTGTGCATTGATTATAGATAGCTGAATAGGGTGACTGTGAAGAATAAATACCCTTTGCCAAGGATTGATGATCTTTTTTATTAGCTTAGAGGTGTAGGTGTTTTTTCCAAGATAGACTTAAGATCGGGATACCATTAGTTAGAACTAAGGAGACTGACATACCTAAAACTGCTTTCAGAACTAAATATAGACATTATGACTTCTTAGTGATGCCATTTAGACTTACTAATGCCCTAGCAGCTTCATGGATTTGATGAACAGAGTCTTTCAACCATACCTAGATCAATTTGTTATAGTGTTTATTGATGATATCTTGGTATATTCTAAGACTCAAGAGGAACATGAATAGCATCTCAGGATTGTTCTATAGACCTTAAGGGAAAGAAAATTGTATGTCAAGTTGAGCAAGTGTGAATTTTAGGTAAATGAAGTGGCCTTTCTAGGTCATATTGCATCAGCAGAGGGTATCAGGGTAGATCCCAGTAAGGTTAAGGCTATGTTAGAGTGGAAGCCACCCAGGAATGTGACTAAAACACGAAGCTTCCTAGGATTGGCTGGTTATTACAGAAGCTTTGTGAAGGGATTCTCCATGATTGCAGCACCATTGACTAGACTATTGAGAAAGGATGTAAAGTTTGAATGGGATAAGAAGTGTTAGAAAAGTTTTAAAAAGTTGAAAGCAATATTAACTGAGGCTCCTATACTTGTCTAACTTGAACAAAGCAAGGACTTTGTTATCTACACTGATGCCTCATACAATGGGCTCGAATGTGTATTGATGCAGGAAGATAAGATAGTGGCTTATGCTTCCAGATAGCTAAAGCCACATGAGAAGAATTAT
>CANXYI011998885.1:0-14405 GCA_948208565.1 Hura crepitans
AATGACTTTATGATACAATACATGTTTGGTTAAATTCACCGCTGAGTGTATACTCAGTGTATCGGTTGCCTGGTGTGTAGGTAATAAGTTTGACTAGCATTGTAAGGTGACTAGCAGTGTAGCTGAAGACTATCTAGTAAGATAATACCTCTCAAATTGATATGTTTGAATGGATAGAGGCACCTATGCATGTTACTATAGGTCGTTAGGTAATATTGGATTTAGGTAGTCAAAAGGTATGATAAAAATCATAACAATAAAAAGGTTAGTGCTACAAACAACAGCTTGGTCTGATATTTGGCTATAAGACCAAGCATATGAAGTCATATGCTTGAGAGGTATACCACAGATCATTAGTTCCATTAAATAAAGTTTTCACACTGAATAGAATATACATGAGTAGAAGTTAAATGAAAACTACCTAAAGAAATCCAAGAAGGGGTAACCTCTGGGACATAATGTCTTTTGCCTGTTTTCCTACAAAATAGGCAAGGGGCATTACAAGGGTAGTCCATAACAAGTATAAGATGAAGCAATGCATGTACTACTCAAGCTTAAGCTAGCTAGATTAAGTTACATCTATCCATCACTTGCATAAATATGTACATTGAATGCTCCTAGATCTATCTTGTGACATGAAGCCTAATAAGTCTCTCACCTCTTGAAGCTGGAGAGATGGATAATAGTAGTAGGCATTGAAGGCAATAGCCCTCCCAATGCAAGGAACTCTAGTGATGAAGGCCTATCAAATAGGGTGATGGTTAACTTTCTGAATTATAAGTACAAAGTTTAGGTCGTATCCATCCACTTATCCAAAAATGCCCTAAAAGCTTGTAAGTCCCGATAAAAATCTCCTCCCACTAAATGGTCAACAAATGTCTAAAAACCCATCAACTTCGCCCCACTCTTTTACCAAAAGAGGTATGATAAAGAACCACTGCTATAGTCTAGACAAAGTTCCCCCACACTTTAAGCATGTCTAAAGTAAAAGAAAACACCACAAGTAAGCACCCATGCAAAAGGAACTTCAATGCATATATAAGTCCACACGGACCTTAATACACAAATTCCATGTTCGAATAAATTAATAAAAAGATAAGGTAAATAAGAGTCTGCATGGACATAAGCTTACCCAAATTTGTATGGACCTTTAGTAACACTTAGAATACACAATTTATCAAAAGCACCAAAATGACAATTACATGAAAATATCATACACATGTTCACACAAACTAAAAATTACACACTAATAAAGTCCCATAGATCACAAGCATACATATACATAGTTGCACAGATATGATATCACATTAAACATAGAAAAACATAGAATACTATTTAAAGTTTCTAAAAAATAAACCTATGTATCTCATCAGTACGAACTAATTACATTTATCCCTTCTACATCTATATAGACCTCTACCCTAGCCTACTTAGTCCTCATAGACTTATCAAACTAGAAGCAGTTCTCAAGGAAGAAGAAGGTCTAAAAAACATAAAAAAACACAAAATAGCTCATGGGAAAGGTAAAAACTAACATATGGGTAGACTTTCAAGGATGCATGGCAGGTAAGATTAGCTAAAATTAGAGTCATGTCACCAAAATGCACTCTATTCACTAGTATAGGGTTGTATGGATGGTTCACCATTTAGAGGGTACAAAACCCTTGGGAATAGGCATAGAAACATCTACCACTAATGGAGAAGGCAAAGAGATCACCAAAGGTAGCAGCACAAAGGCTATCAACATTCTTTTGGTAGCTATGGACTAATTGAAAGAAGATGATAATGCTTAGGATGCCATTTACAGGTATTTCATTCAAAAAAGCCAAAGAAATTGATAAAAAAAAAGGAAAAATTATCAAGTAGAAAGGAAAACTGAAGAAGAAGAAGGAGAAGTTTAGAATAAGAGGGAAAGGTTGATGATTTTGAAGCTACCAATAAAGTATGTATGAACTAACTTGATTGATTCCAAAATTGAAGTCTCCACAAACTTGCTTCTTCTAAACTTTATCCGCACTAACCTATTTTAGGCACGAACCCTCCTAAAAGCTCACATGTCCACATAGACTTAGTTTGTTTGAGGTGCCTAAAACATGACCTTGGAAGAGTTTAAAATTAATCAGGCCAAAATAATTTTAGTTTTTTATGCAAATTTTTCATATAAAAAACTATTTTAGTCAAATTTGGTCAATTTATTTTCATTTGGTTTTTTAGCCAATAAAATAAATTAAACATGCATTCTTTAATTTTTTTTAAACATAATTGACTTCCCTTGCCAATATATTTGTATGTTTAAATTTGGTCAATTTGTTTTATTCAATTTTTTAACTAATAAAATAAATTCAACCTCCATTTTCAATGTAATTCTTAGCATAATCAATTTTTCTCATTAGTATAATTATTTTACAGCAATGATAAAGCATTTTTACAAATGAGAAAACACCACTTTTTATCCTAACATTTAATAACAAAATTGGTTAATTTGTTTTCATTAATTCTTAATTAACAAAATGGATTCAGCCTTAGTTGTCAGCTATTTGAAATAAAATTAGCCTTGTCCATTGATATATTTATTTTCTATTTGTAAGAAAATATTTATATGATCAAGAAAACATTATTTGCCTTGTTAGTCAAAATTGGCTAATCTATTTTTATTTAGTTTTTTAACTAATATAATAGATTCAGCCTATTTCAAATATAATGTAAGCATTCTCATCGTCATATATGTTTTATGTCTATAATAAAGCATTTATGCAATGAAAAAGAATTTTTTATATACTAAATTTTGGTCAATTGTGTTTTATTCAATTTTTTAGACAATAATTAATTTGATGCTTTAAAGCAAATTTAGCTCTAGAAGTTAATTAGTTATGTGAAAAGAAAATCTACTTTCAATGTTATCATATTCGATAAAGTTTTTGATGATATGAAAACACTATAGTTAATTCTGACGAAGTGGAATTAGCTTTCCTCTGTATCTAACAATTTAGCTTTAGAGGCAAAGCATGCTAATAAAACAAAAGATTAGGTTCTTCAAAGAAAGCAAACTAACTATAGAGAAAATGGGGGTTGTTTGCTTTAAGCATTGCCATAATAATTCTCAAAAGGTAGTCTAAATCAACAACCATCTCCTTATTCTATGATGCAAACATTGGCATTTCAATTTTAACAACCATTCAAGATGAGATTTAGCCTTTGGTCAGTCAATCCTCTTTCTATGGTTTCAACTTCATGTTAATCCATCATTCTAACTTTTCCTTGAGTTTAGCTTCATATTAATCCACCATCATTTAATTATCTCTTATGGGTTTGACTTGACATTAATCTATCATCAAAATCAAATCTTAGATTTAGCCTTACTAGCCAATATCACATTGAACACCTTTGATCAAATCAGGTAAGTATTTTTAACTTGATTACTTTGGTATGCACTATTCTATTTTGCATTCTATAGTGCACACTAAAGTGGGGGCAACTGTAAGTGTACTACTTTTAAGACTTGTGATGATAACCAAATATGGTCCCATGGTACAAGACAAAGAAGCCCATAACCCATAGACACTATGAACCAACTAAAATAATATTTGCACAAACCAAGATATAATCAAACCCGACCTACATCCATATGGACTATTATAAGCCAAATCAGATTAGACAATCCCATAAATCATAGCCCATCTAAGCCTCTTATAGTCTAAGTCCACACAGACCTTAGTCTCTTAAAAGCAAGTCTACATAGACCTTTCGATGAAAAGCTTTTAAAATCTTAGTCTTTTTTTTTTTTGGACTCTAAGTCCTAATCCTAATAGGATTCTTTTCCTTTTCAACTGGAATACTGCCCAAAAACACTATAAACACCCTTCTCGAATAATAAAGGGATCACTTTTAATTATCCAGAAAAATCCTAATTCTATGAGTCTAAGTCATTAAGACTCTAAAGTAGGATTTGCTCTACTAGCCATGTAGCCTACACTAAATAATTCTTTCTTTCAAAACTCTACCTTTTGCTTTGTAGTTTGGTACCATATCTAGGTAAGTTATAAGGTCATGTTAATTACAAAATTCTCATTCTTCTCTTTGGTCTTGATGATCTTTAAGGATTGATTGAGATAAGTAAGGTGGTCTTCTGTGATCCTACACCAATCATAGGAGGGAAACAATAATTTCTCATGCAAGTGTATGTAATTTGTACATCTATTTTATACATTTTGTTTGATAATATAAGTCTGCATGGACTCTTATTCATAAGGATTAGTTGTCCACATGGATATATAATGTGAATAACTTATAAGTCCACAAGCATGTAAAGTATAGAGTAAAGTGCCATAATTAAATGTAAATTACATATATAATTATTATAGAAACAAGCCATGTTGATACCTTTAAAAGTATTTGTCATACTTGATCCAATCATCCTAGTTATGTCATTCAACGTGTTCAAACAAACTCCCATCATAGGTATTCCATGTCTATACAGACCTTCATTTTTATTGTGTACAATTAATATCCACATATAATATTGTGTGTAATTATATGGATGAATTAATTATATGCGTATAATTTATTATCCGTTTAGACCACTGTTGTCATTCTAATCATATTGCTTGAGTCAGTGCTAGCCAATGACTTCATTCTAGAAACATGTCTAAATAAACCAAGTCCCATCCTTATTACGAGTTCACATGTACTAAAGATGATGCTTGCATTATGGCACCCCTGACCCGATCTGATTGCCAGACCTAAATAAGGAATGACACACAACAATTATACATCTTACTTAATTATCCAATTTACTTAAAACATGTTTGCTTTATTCTCATATGATTAACATAACTATACAAAACACTCTTTAACAAAAACTTTTTATTAGGTTAATTATCCTATAATCATCATCTTAGAAATCCGGTAGCATAAAAGCTGTACTAGTGACACAATACCCATAGTGAATAGTAACTTACATATAGAAAAACACTTCTACAATCTCAACATTTAATACTATCCATCATGATCCTTTTGATCATCTAGACATACTATCCATCAACTCACTCAACTCACATATCAACAACATAAATGCTATATCTCATACACATATCATTAATCAGAACTAATGACTATGCATCATCATAAATCTTTATAGAACCCATTCTTAAAAGATTTATACATCTTTTATAAAATAATTGCTTAGATATCTTATCAGAAATACATATGAATATCATAATACATCTTTATCTAGAATCATACATCGATCCCATAATCTTGCTCTGGACTCTTCTCTAGAAATCCTTCCATCATATGTCTAGAGATCCTTCAGATCTGATAGCTTATAGAACTTATGCTTAGCAAACAATGATGCACTAAGCTTCATAGCTTAGTGGTGTATCTAGTATAGTATGGCACATTTATAAACATGTAATATCATTCATTATAGATTATTTTACTTAATAAGTATTAACCATATAAAGAATTGAATATGTAATACATCACAATATCACATGCATGTAGATATTCTTTAAATTATTATGAACACATTTATAACATTCACCATATATTGAATGCTTTAAATAAAATAAACATGGGTAGCATATAGCTCTACTATACAAAGAATCAATATTTCATACATGGATGTATAGGCATAAAAAATCAGGACATTTCCACAATGTTAGAAATCCTAACATGGAGACATCTCTAATGCTTCTCTAACCATTTGATAATCACATACTATATTATTCTATCACATCATAGCATCTCTTTATGTCAAACTTTTCACATATTATGCTTTAAACACACTATGGTTATTATATAAGACCATTTAGCCATACGATCATTCATGCATAAATCTTGCATTTCATTTCATGACACATAGCATTACATGTTTACATGATCACTCACATCCACAAGATTATGCATTGTTCATTGCATACATAATATGCAAGATAAACTATATGTAGAAAGAAATTAACATCTTTTCTTGCATATGTCAATCATATGATCCATACAATAATGTGATTATTCTCATTTTATTGTTTCTTATTTTATTCTTTTTAGCATATATCATTTAATTATCATTCTCTTTACTTCAATTTACTTTGCCCATAACTAGTAGACAACTCTCGAAATTGGATATCGGGATCTCAACCATAAAGGTTTCGTAGGTGTGTAGTGGTCCACATTTTAGACCTGTATAGCTACTACACTAGTATAAGATTCAAAGATCAAATACATCAGACCCTAAGGTTAGAGCATCAACATAGGACCTAAAGGTTAAACATAGGGTAGGCTAGTATAACCCCCATTAACCCAAAGGTCTATCTAGCAATACAGATCTGAAGATCAAACATATCATTAGACCAGAAGGTTAACCATAGGGTAGGCCAGTACGACCCCCATAAACCTAAAGGTTTATCTACTAATGTAGATCCAAAGATCAAATATATCATTAGACCTAAATGTCAAGCATTAATCATAAGTCCAAGACCGAGCATAGCATGAGTCAATGGACATAGCATAGCATGATGGCCAATACGACCATAAGACTAAATATAGCATAGACCCATAGGTCAAAATATAGCATAAGCCTATCGACCAAATATAAAAAGTATTGAAGTACCCTAGCAGCTACTAAAAACCCCTAGTTAACAAGTCAACCTATCTAATCTAGGTTGTCATACTCTTATAGGCCATACTTAATTTTTTTTCACATGATTACATATATTATGATCTTTCGTTCTTTATAACTCATAATTATAATTTCATAAGCTTTAAGCATCATATCGTGCTTCCATAAGATTTTAGGTGCATTCAAGCATCATCAACAACATACATTAAGCCCTTAGGCATTACAACATGATATATCAAGAGACTAAGTCTCATCTAAGCCATTTGGCCATCTCATATGCTCATATATTATGGTGTTTCACAACTACCACATACCATATATATCATCTTTTCATTAATCATATATCAAATTCCCATATTATGTCATTCGACTATATCATGATCTCATCATGCATTAATATTGTATTTTATCATATTACACATAATTTACATTACATTTACTCTTATAAGTGTCATCTATTTCTATATGTCATAGAATTACCATATTCATTCATATAATAACACAAGCTCATTTGAGATGCATTATGCTCTAATCTTATCATACAATGTATCATGGCATTACATGATGGTGTAATACCTTATATATACACATTCATATACACAATTTATCAGATTTATGTATTATTCTAAAATATCATTCACTTACATCATCCAACATTTCTCATGCCCATGTAGGTACCACATCCATTCATGGCTATACAACATGCATAGCATGCCAAATGTGCAACATATATACATATACATACATGAAAACCATGCACATTTCATAACCGTACATCATTCTTATCATATTAGATACATTATTATACATCTATAACCTCATACCATATGATATACATGTATATAATCACTATTTATAAGCATTTAACATAAACATACTAATTTACATATTGCTCATACATTAAGGCATATACAAAATTTCATAAATTATTTCGATTATGCATATAACATAAAACACACTTATTCTATGTCATCTTCACCTTTTATACCTAACAAGTTATGAACTCATTAGACTGAAGTCTCAATATGGTTCATTTCTAATCATTACTCTAACAGTTGATCTAGGCATTTATCATTCTATTCTATAAGTTACTCTAGACACTTATCATTTTGTTCTAGAGGTTGCTCTAGACTTTCACCAATTCCAATATTAAAACATTTAGTCTTAAAAAACATCAACATAATGATCCATGCTTTAAAGGTAACATGCCAAATGTCATTTCATCATTGTCTTATATATCCATAAACTTTCATTATATGCTCTATCACATTTAGAACATGTATTATCTATCCATTTCATTTATCATAATAAAATGCACTTAAAGCATTCTCATTCCATCTTATCCCATTAAATATATCATAATTATTCATAAATTTATATGATTACATCATGCCATATTTTCTATTCTAGATGTTGCTTTAGGTAGCCCAAACTCGCTACTCTAATAGTTACTTTAGAAAACACAAACCTGCTGCTCTGATGGTTGCTCTAAATAGCATAGACCTACTACTCTAATGGTTGCTCTAAATAGCAATGTTACTCATTTTCACACTTGGTTTTCTACCATTATGGATTTCACATACACATCTAATTTTTAAATCATCAATTTAAAGCATTATACATATATTCCTAATTTTACAAGCATCACATATCATTTACACCAAATTAACCAATTCCACATACATAATTTATGCATTAATACACATACTTTTCCAACTCAAAAATCATTATACACATACTATAAGGGATACACTTACTTGGTTAGCTTTAAAATATCTTTTAAAGCATCCAAAAACCTTTTCTAACCTTTTCCTCTAGAACATAACCTCAATCCACATTAAAAAATTCATAATAAAGCACATATGTTTTAATTCTTCAAATCAACCATAAATAACTCTTATTGGCACCTAAATAAACCTTAGAAACATATTAAAGGTAAAAAAAAATGAACACTTACTTAAATGGTTGTCACTATTTATCAAGCATATTCCATTCTAAAATTTCTTCCAATTTAATCTATCTTCTCTTTAATTTCCACCATAAATCTACTTTAGTTACCCTTAGAAGTTGATTTGAGGTGGAGTTTGTGCTTAAATCAAGCTTAAAGGGAGCTTGATAAAAGCAATAATGGTGGAAACACTCTATAGAAATGGCAGAAAGAAGAAAAAGAAGAAAGAGGGTTGGTTTCTACCCATAGGTAGATTTTTCTCCCTTTTATACTCCCCCATTAAAGACCAAGATCAATCTAAGAAAAGATCCAATGGCCTATATTAAAATAAGCCCATAAATACACTTTTTAAACCATTTTAATTATATTTTTCAATTCCTTTCATCCTTAATCACTTGTAATGATCCTAAATAATTATGCATATTATTTCTTAGAAGTAACAAAAAATTTGTGCTCAAAATCAAGAAAATTCGATAAAAAACACTACTTTTATCATTACTCTATTTTTATAAAATACTTCCCATTGTTTAAAAATTCCAATGCCTAAACCATTATATTCCTTAGAATATTTTATTTGAGATTTAAGGTGTGGCATTTTTGGGTTTATCTTAGCACTTTCAAAATTATTTTATAGTTCAGCGCTAACTGTGCTATTATTCATAGTACATTGTCATAAAAACTTGGCTTTTATTTTTAACCTCCTTAATAACTTTATTTCCATTTCAAACTTTACCCAAAAATGTTTTATAATATTTCCATTCATCTTGTAATATTAGTACATTTTGGGTCCTAGGAGGTACTTTCACTCTCAAGTGATACTACTTACGTACATGCACAATATCATTCGATTTCCATTCGAATGTTCTCCTTTCTTCACCAAACTGTAAACATATATTATTTGTAACATATGTTCATGATCAGTAAGGTTAGAAACACTATTTCCATACCTAAAATCACTATTTAAGATTTGCAATTTACTATTCATAATCTTATTCGTTATCACTCGTTTGACTTACAAATGTCCTTATATCCATACCAAATTTTACACACATCATACTTATATATCTTAATCTCTTAATTAGTAAGAAAATATTATCATTTTCTTGAGAATCACTACTATTGAATCCTAAAATATACTATACATGAATCCTAGAATTATCGGGGTGTTACATACACCCTGTCTGCATAGACTTGACAACATAAAAATAAGACAAATTATTTATTTCTTGTTTATTTGTTTTAGATTTGTCCTTTTATTCCTTCTATTTATTTGGGTTATAATAAGTTGTTTAATTAACTTGTTTTACATGTGAAAGCTAAACCTCACAATAATGATTGTTATATCTAACTAATTGGTGTTTTCTTAATAAAATGGTTTTCATTTTTCCTTAATAAAACTCATATAAAAAGGTATTTAATAAAGGTCAATCTCTTAGAGATGGGAGTTAGATAGTTATCGCTAATTCCCATGGAATTATAAGTAATTGTTAGGTCAAACTACAATTAATGAATAGCTCGATTTATGGATGTATAATTTATATTTCTATTTTATCACATATTTTACTATTGTAATTTACTTTTCTTTATATGTAAAGGTGACATATATGTTTGCTTAACTATTTTACTTGCTTGCATGATACGAGATTGATTAATGTTAGATATATATAGGTATATTATTAAGGCATAAATAAGATTTGATTCGAAACCCATTCTAGGCAAAAGATAAGTGGTTCTAGTGTAGAGCTAAGTGGCAACTCTAAACATTAATCGCTTTATCCTTGGTACATCAAAAATCTATAGGTACATTATAGACAATGACTTATACATAAATTTGATCTTGCACTCATTAACTCTAAGCTATGCATCTTTTGTTATAAACTTTAACATGAATTAGATAGATATTACTATGCTAAATAATATGCTCAAAATGACTGATAAGACCATTTAAAAGGGTCAAAATCAGTCATAATTATCTCATCTTCTTTTGGCAAAAGTAGCAAAAAGGGAAGAAGACAGCCAAGGCCTAAGGTGTGGTGTTCAAGAAATGGCCTTCTAAGAAGGTGAAGGAACCCAAGGGGACTTATTTCCTTGTGGGAAAGATGGACACTAGAAATGGAACTACAAGGTCCACCTTGACTCTCTAAAAGAGAAGAAACAAGGTAAGGCTTCTACTTTAAGTATTTATGTTATAGAAATAAATTCTTAGTATGTTATTTTTAGGCAATTATGGGTATTATATACTGGATTTAAATCTCACTTATGTAATGATCTGCAAGGCCTAAAGAATAGCAAAAAGGTGAATAAGGGTGAGCTAGACCTCTGAGCCGTAACTAGATAATGTGTATCTATTATACTTATAGGGACATATAGCTTAGCTTTACCTAGTGGACTTATTTTAGAACTTGATAATAGTTATTTTGTTTTATCTTTGTCTAAGAACATTATTTCTATAGATTATTTATTTAAATAAAGATTTGATGTTGCTACTATGAATGGTTCATGTTTTATCTTTAAGAATAATATGTTTTTTTGTCCAAGTGGAATAGATAATGACATTTATGTTCTTGATTTAAATAATGATGTTCATAACATATATACTAAGAGAGCAAGGAAAGATAACTTAAATGCATCTTATCTTTGGCATTATCATTTAAGCCATATAGATGAGACCCATATGATTAAGTTACATAAAACTAGTGAATTAGTCTCATTCAAATTATTTGAGTCATACAAACCTTATTTATTAGGTAAAATGACCAAATTGCCCTTTAGCAGTAAAGGAGCATGTGTTAGTGAGGCACTATATATAATACATTTAGATGTATGTAGACTGATGTCCACACATTCCAGAGGACGATATCTTTACTTCATAACTTTCATAGATGACTATTTTAGATATGGTTATGTCTATCTGATGAAATACAAATTTAAAGCTTTGAAAAGTTCAAAGAATCTAGAAATGAAGTAGTGAAACAACTTAGTAAGAATATTAAAACACTTAGATCAAATTGAGGTGGTGAATATTTAAGCCAAAAATCTCAAAATTATCTTAGAGATAATGGAATACTATCTCAATGGACTCTTTTTTGAAATTGAATTTCATTAGATATGGTTCGATTTATGATGAGTCATGCAGACTTGCCTAAGTTTTTTCGAGGATATGTGTTTGAGAGTGCTATTTACATACTAAATAGAGTCTTGAGTAAATCGATTGATGTTAATCTATATGAAATAAAACCAATAAAAGGTTCATTTGTCATAAAAGTCTAAGCGGGGTCCATCACTAAAGAAATCAAGTTCACTATTATTGACATCCTAACCACCTTTTTCTATATTACTGGGCCGACCCTAGTTTTATAAGTTAGAAGGAGTTCCTTAAATCTTACACCAAATGATAAAATTCCTACACCAAATAATAAAATTCCCACACCAAATGATAAAATTCCCTTATAAAGGTGATTTGATCACAATTTAAAAAAATTAATCATGCAGTATCTACCCTTGTAATCACTAATCAGCTATTTACTACATTCCATGTTGCTGGAATATATAAAGATTATATGGACCCTACAATGTCCAAAATAATGAAGAAAATGAACTTCTTACTAGGAGCAAGTCTAGGTAAGAACTTACAATGAATTTTAGAACTGCTACAAATTAAGGGTCAGAAAGACACTTAAGGCTTAGGTTATAACCCAAGCTCAATCAATGATCACAATAAGGAAGGGATACTTTAGAGGATTACTTCATGAAGTAAAGGAAGACCAAATATGGTGAGACCTCAAAGCCAATAGTGATAAAAGGCCATTGCAAGCTAGGATTTGAGATATTTGTAGACGTCGTCAACTGGAAATCAAGAAGCTTGAAGCATGTGCAACAATGGGAGGAAGAGATCTTTCCAACCTTCATAATAATTAAAGAAATTTATCCAACTATAACTAAAGATGTGTTTGATTTAGTTTCTATATATAACAAGTTACTTTTTAATGAATTGTATTTGTCTAACCTATTTGAGGTGAACAATTTTCTTTGTAATAAAGTGAAGAATGAGTTTGCTTATTTGTATGATGTTTTTCCTGATGGTAGCATAAATCCTAACGATCAATACATGTGCATTGTTTACATTAATTGCATTAGTACTAACCCATTTAATCTTGGCATAATTGAACAACCTAAAAGTATATTAATTACCCATGATACTATTGCCTAAGAAAAAAATTTAAGAGATTACTAAAAAATTATGAAAAAGTATTCAGCTAAAATTACAAAGACATGCTTAGAATTGATTGAAGTAAAACATGCCATTCCAATATATGGTTATATGCCTACAGTATGTAAAACATTAAAGATGATGCGACTAGAATGGGCTAAAAAAGTCAAAGAAGAGGTCACCAAATTTTTAAAAGCTAAGTTTATAAAGGAAGTTGCCTTTCTTACTTGATTATCTAACATAATCCCCATGCTAAAGAAAGATAGAAGGATTAAGGTACATGGCAACTAGAGGGACCTAAATAAAGCTTGCCCCAAAGACAATTTCCCACTAGCTCACATTGATATGCTTGTTGATAGTGTACTATTCTCAAGATACAACTAGATTCTTATAAGGTGATAGACAAATGTAAGACAACTTTCATAATAGAATGGAGAGATGTATTGTTACAAGGTTATACCCTTCGAACTTAAAAATGTAGTAGCAACTTATCAAAGAATAGCCACTAAACTCTTTCATGACATGATGCATAAAGAAGTAGAAGTATATGTTGATGACATGATAGCCAAATAAGCAGACAAGGAAAGACATTTTAATGCTTTGAAAAAGTTCTTTCAGAGGTTAAATTAGTTCAACATGAGACTTCACCCCAAGAAATATGTCTTTAAAGTAAAAGAGAAGTTGTTAAGATTTGTGATTTGTAAGAATAGGATTGAAATAGATCCAAATAAGGTCAAAGCAATTATTGAAATGCCAGCCCCTCAGATAGAAAAGCAAGTACAAGGATTCTTAAGAAAGTTACAGTATATTAGTCAATTTATAGCGAAACTTACATCCATTTGCAACCCTATCTTTAAACTTCTATGAAAAAACCAACCCTATGAATGGAATAATAACTATTAGAAAGCATTTGAAGCCATAAAACAATACTTAACCAACCCATATGTCTTGAAGCCATTAGTATAAGGAAAATTTTATTTTTACATCTTTTAGTGGAAGAAAACTCTATTAGAGCCCTCATTGCATAAATAGATGATTTTGGGTTTTGATTTGTAGTTTACTACTTAAGTAAGTTGCTACTCCTATATGACCAAAAGTATATAAAAGTAGAAAAGATTTTCTTAGGAGTAATCTGGGTGTCTAAGAAACTCTACCAATACTTCCAATCATATAAAGTAGAGGCAATTGTAAGGCATGACCCCCTTCAGTACTCATAAATAACCCTGTCTCTAGTGGGCAAGATAGGCAAGTAGATCCTACTACTGAAAGAATTTGACATCTCCTATGTAATGAGGAAAACTATCAAAGGAAGGGCAATAATAGATTTCTTAGCAAAACAACCAATAGAAAGTGATAATAAAGAATTTGAATTTTCGAATGAACACATAAGGGCAATCTTTCAAGAATGATGGAAAATGTATTTTGATGGAGCAGTTAACTAAAAGGATATGGGTTCAAGTGTGTTGCTGATTAGTCTATGAGGAGAATAAATGTTTTTAGACAAAAAGTTAGATTTTACAGCAACCAATAACATCACTAAGTATGAAGCATGCACATATGGCATTAATACTCTACTCCTACTAGGGGTAAAGATAATTAATGTATATAGGGATTCCATGTCAATAGTGCAG
>CANXYI011999012.1:0-10819 GCA_948208565.1 Hura crepitans
GCGTGTAAATCAATGAAAAATCATATATTATTATTGTTGTTGTTATTATTATTGGTTTGAGATATCTCATTTTTAGTTCAGTTCAGTTCAGTGCAGGACAGAATGATCTGCTATTTGATATTAATTTTATCTTAAATTTAAATTTGATTCAAGACTTAAGATAAGTATTAAAAAATTTTGATATTTTGTCATTCAAAACATTTTGAAAAAATTTTTAAATTTAGTTCGAATTTCTTGTACTTAAATGTCACTTTTAAATAACACATATTAAAGTTTTAACTTTTAATTAAAAAATTTAATTATCTCGAAAACTAAATTTTCCTTTTATTAATTAACTCAGAAAAATGTGATAAAAACATCAACACGTTCAAGAGTACTAAAATAAGAAAAAAATAATTAAAATTTGAAAAATAACACTTAAATAAAAACACAAAAATAAAAGAGTAATTAATTAAAAAATTACTAAAAAGTATAATTTTTTTAATAAAAAGTATTATTTTATTCCGTCATATCATTCCTCAGCTAGCTGTTAACAATCAAAGAAACACTTTTTTTTCTTTTTCTTTAACAACTATAGAGTTAATTATGGAGAAATAATGCCACGAAAGGCATATGGTAAAAAGAGATGTTAAGCAAAATATATATAACATATGGAAAAATAAGAAAATAATATCTGTAATATCAACTTTTATCCGTCAATCATTGAAATTATTTTTTTTTAATTTTGAAAAAAAAGGAAAATGGAAAAGCTTACTGTATATATTATGAGGCAGTATAATATATGGGGGGCCCACAAAAGACTGAAATTGTCCATATGACTTTTTGAAGGCTTCTCTTTCGAGCCGCACGCACATAATTCCTAATTGGAGAAAATGGACGCTCTTGTTTGTCATCTCCATGCCTTTTTATTTCTTCACTGCCCGTTTTCTTTTTCTTTTCTTTTTCCATGTAGATATTGAGAATTTCTGTGGCATGTCATGCATGCTAACCGTCGGATTAAAATATTATTTTAATATTTTTTTGAAAAGTTATTTTGATTTAAAGAGTTGAGATGTACCACGCTTTATATATACAATTCATCATAATATTAGTTATAAATATTTAAAATTAAATTTTACAGAAAGAAAAAGTTTAAATATGCCTTTTAAGTTTAATAATCAGAATACACCCTTAAACTTTGAAAAAAATAGAAAATGTTAATTTTTTCAAATATTAACTAATTACGGAATAACACGGACTGTTATTATTAGAAGAATAAAATGTATCAATTTTTATATATTTATAGATAAAAAATAATCCATTTTAAAATATATTAAGATAAAATAACTTATTTTTTTTAATTTAGTGAAAAAAATTGGAGATATATTCAAGAGAAAGAGAGAGATTTATTTTTTTTTTTTTTTTGTAGTTGCCAACAATAGAGAGCAGAGACAGCTCTAAGGAGGTATAAGGTTTTTTTAAAAATAAAATAAAATAAAAACGAACAAGACGTGAACTGGCACTGGCGATGGCAAGTCCTATCCACGTTGGGTCCTATCACTATATGAGAACAATGAGCTGGATTTTCCGTTCTTTTTTTTTCCCCGTTTCATAATCACCACCCTTCTTCTTCTTAACAATTTCAGCCACCAAATCCATGCTCTTCTCTAAAAAGATTCTGCTTCTTTCTGCTCCCAGTGACAGCCAAAACCCACTGCCCTTTTCATCATTTGCTTATTCCTTTATAATGTTTTAATCTAAACCAAGTTGAAATTTATTAATATTCCTGAAAGCAAGATTTCAACTTCTTGAAACTTGCATTTGGGATGATATACAGATGGATGTTTTACATATACAAACTGAAATTAACTAAAAAGAAAAATGAAAAGGTATGATATAATGCTAAACTGCTGGACCAGACCCACTCCTCAATGTTTGATGAATAAGGCTACAGAATTATTTTACCTGACATTTAAGAAAAACCAACTCCCCATATTCATATAATTGCTTAAGGATGAAAAAGAAATGTGTTGGTTGTGCTGTGAATTCATAAGACATCGTGGGTTCTAAATATATCATGTTTTCCCAGGTCATAGGCCAATACCATCATTGTTTTTCATGGTTATTGTTTACTCTCATTGGCGCACATGGAATTATGAGAACACCATTAGAGTAGTCATATGATGAGTTGCAAGATTAATGGAGCAGAAGTAAGAACATTTGTTTCAGACAAAAGAAACTTAGGACAGGATCAACATAATGTTCTTTTGGTTCATACTTGGATGGAAGTCGGATTTTTTTTTCCCCCCCAAATCGAAAGTAATTTGCATGTTAAAGGAATAGTTTTAGTGGGCTTAAAATTAAGGTTTGACATGGGTTGGGTTTGGCCCTAAATTAGGAGAGCCCATTAATAACAAAAGGTAGAAACTTGAAAAAACAACTTTGGACGATATAATAATAAGAAGTTTATAACGTAGGATTTATAGGACAAATTGTATTATTCTATCAAATAGAAAAATATACTTTATATAGGTGTGGTTAGTTTTAATAAAAGAGTGATTGTACTGGTAGAATCGTCCCAGAAAAGCCCTCGAAAGTTAAACAAAATTAAAAGATTTTAAACAGTGATTATGTGAGAGCAACTGAGAGTTTTCCTATAATAAGCATTGCCAAATCCTATTCCAGACGGACCTCATTGCCGCAAACTCTAATACCCAAAAATAGGGATTCAATGGGCTTTGATTTCCATAACTAGTGAAAGGTTATTAATTATTGAGGCTTCACAGCTACCGGGGTGGTGGCGCAGTTGGTTAGCGCGTAGGTCTCATAGCTTCTGAGTAATCCTGAGGTCGAGAGTTCGAGCCTCTCTCACCCCAGTTAGTGGTTTTTCAAAAAAGAAACTCCAGCATACTCATTGCTTTTGCTTTGAATCCCGTTTCCAACAGTTAGTTACCGTTCAGAAACGGTTTATTTAAAATATAAAATTTAATTTATATAACAATTTATTAATTTTATAAATAAATAATTAAAATTTATTTTTGATATCTGAATTAGAAAGAAAAATTTTTAATTTAATTTTATGTTTATATATTGTATTAACATTTAAATTAATTAAAATACATATAATTACATTATTTTTAAAAAATGCTTTTTAATTTTTTTAAAAATTCTCTAAAAAATATACGATTTGAGACTTACAATTCCATATTGAAACTGAAATTATTGGATCAAAATAAAACGTAAATTTTAATGATTTAAATTTATTTAAAACTAATTTTAATTAGTCTGATTTTGAATCGATTCAATACCAAAACCAACCATTGGCAATGCTTAAATCGATGAACGTGGTGCCTTATTTCATGTCATTTTCTTTTAACATTTATTCTCACATTTATTAGTAATTAGAAAACTCTGTCCACATTATTTATTTCAAAAAAAAAAGAAGAAGAAATAGAATTCAATTTAAAAATTGTTTGTGCATTATGTGCCTTTGATTCCTCAAATCAGTCTTAAATTGTGAACCCTCTGTTCTTTTAAATCGCTTTCAGCCACTCCTGCTTTCCTCACTTCACTTACAACCTAAACCACAGCAATTTTCACTACTTTTTGTTGCTTAATTAAAGCTTCAATTCCATCAATTTTGGACCCCAAAATAATATAATATTCCAATTATTGTCTAAGTTTTCAATTATAATTTTTTTAATTATATTTCAAGTGGCTTTTTATTAATTATTTGATAATTCATGATAAGGTATGAAACTGTAAAACATCAATGAAATAGACAGGTACTAATAATGAGCCAAGAGCCTTCACAGGCTGCCTAACTAGAACTGTCAATCATTTCAAAACTGTGATTTTTTTTCACTAAATATTTTTACTTTGTTTTGAAAAAAAAATATATTCTTTTTTTAATATCACATGATTAATTCATAATTTAACTCGATCAATTTAACTAATTTATAACATATAATTTTTTTATATCTTATTAAATTCAATTCGTCCAATCCAATTTTTCATCTCAATTTTTCTTGCCATGGACGCAATGGCCATTGCACCACATCTATTTAAATAAAATATAATAAACGTTAATAATCAAGTGACGTAGAGAGGTCACATGCAAAATCCACGAAGGTCACTAATTGAAAAGGAGTGGGAGCCTCTGCTGGACTAACAAATCACCAAAAACAGAATGCCAAGTACACCCATTTAAGCACCCCACATGGACTGTTATCCCGATAGGCTTTTCTTGATGTGGAACCCTGGTCCCATTTTCTGTTTTCTGCTAATTTTTAAAATGTTCTCTTGGCTTTTATTTTTATTCACAATTAAATCCATTATTTATACATTATTACGTTATGTATTTTGGTATTATTTATATTTATTTACAATCATTTTCTTTATTATTATTGTGCTAGAAACTATGTCTAAATATTGTCAATTAATATGATAGTCTATAATATACTAGGTCCATTAAATACAAATATGAACTAACTCCAAAAAGATAAGATGAGATAATATAATTTTTTCTCTCTTAACTAAACGTCTCTAGTTAGAATACTAAATATATAATATTCTTAAATATTTAAAAAAAGTATTTTATTCATTTGCAAACCTATCCAAATACTGCATGGTATATGCCAAAGAAATAGAAATAGAAACCATATATATTAAAAAAATCTCAATAATTGCAAAATTGCACCATTCATATAATTAATTAATTAATTAATTAATATAATAATAAATAAATAAAGCTATTAAATTCTTCATTTTCAGTTGAATGCTGGAGTTCCATCCTTATAGTTCTCAATCAAACAGAAGCAAATGACGAATGAGATACTTGCAAGAGAAAAGGTAGTCCACCCGAAAGTGATGCAAGAGTGAGATTCTGAAGGTTAAGTTAGTAAATAATTATGATTTTGACAAGGCAACTTTAGTGCTAAGAGCACTCACCTTTAATGAGTAGTAAATGACCTATTTACAGTGATCATTTAGGCAGGTGGAAATTCTCTGATTTAGGGAAGTTACCCATGTGTAGGGTTATGAATGATTGGGGTTTAAGAGTTTGGGCTCTTTAATAGTAAGAGGCCGAAGTTTATGCAAAAAGTAAAGGAGTATTATCAGTTGTCCCTCTTCACGAATAGGCATGTCTAACATAATTCGATCGGGATGATGTGGTGACATATCGAGTCTTGCTTAATCGGGTTATTTTGAAGTTTGAATATAGGTGGTGAATAGACGTAAAATTTTGATTAACGTTCTTGACACTTTGTATTTGATAACTGATATTAGCAGGTGTCTTTTAACTTCTTTAGGTATCATTAATGCCCTAGAATTTTGTCCTTTAATTAGTCTCTTCTTATACATATATAAGGGGTTTTCCTTTTTTTTTTTCACCATTTTGCTTCTCCTACTTTGATCACTTTTCTTTAAACTCGCAGCATTTTTGCTATTTCATACCTTCAACATCTTTTTCAAATTTCTCTATTCTCAACAATTTCTTGTAAAGTAAGTGTCTCGTATTTCTACTTTCATTGTATTCTCTTTTGAAATTTTGTCTTCTTGCTCAATAGATTTGATGATTTCTAGTAATACTTTTTTTCTTCTTCTACTAATTATGATCCTTTAGTTAGGATAGCCTCAAGAAATATGAGAACAGACAAAACTTTTAAGGTAATAGATATGTCATCTCATACCAAGGAAGTAAGATCATCCAAAACTTAAGTTCCACTTTTTGTTAAAGCCATAGAGGATCCCCTCAATGGAGTAGGTCCCTCTACTGAAGTGGGCCCTTCTGAAACTAGAACCCTAGCCATGAAACCTAGCTTCTAAGAGATTTCCAATGTCATATCACCTTTTGTTAGATTAAATTTGGTTAGGAGGCCCTTTCAGGTTATAGCACAACATCTTCTTGGCATATAAGAAAAATATAACATTCTTAAAGATTATCTCTGAGCGCATGCTCCGCCAACATGAGTCACGATAATAGCCCCTTTAATAGGTAATTCTTTATTTTTTTTGAAAATTTTTTGAATTGGGTAATTCTTTATCTTTTTGGAAAAATTTTTAAATATGTGCGTAAGCTACCCTTTCCTTCTTTCTTTGAAAATCTCATGAAGGAGTACAATTTTAATCCCACTCAATTTAGTCCTACTATGTGGTTGATTCTAGTGTGAATTCAAGTATTATCATTAACACAATGTTCCTTATTCTATAGATCTTTTTCTTTACTTCTTTTATTTAACCCAAAGGTAAAATTATTTCGTAGCTTTTACTACTTAATTGAGTATAGCCATATTCAAAGACCTTCCTCGATCTAATAAAGGATTCAAAGGTAGATATTTCATAGTAGGCAGGAGAAAGCACTTTCCCAAAAACCTATTCTTCTAATTTTATCTCTTTGAAAGATGAAACCTCTAATTATCCACATGTAAGTGGTGATCTAGCCTTATATTGAATGGAGGGCTCCGATCTGCTAAGACTCTCTTTCTTTCTCTAGATGGGAACCTTTCAAGAGAGGGTGAGCCCCAAACTAACTATTTAACTTATTCTTTTGCATTTCTTTCTCTAGATAATCTTGTTTTATATCTTTTCTAGATATGGCGAATAGGTCCAAACATTATAAAAGGGTTAAGCAAATTGCCAAGAAGAGGATAATGCCTGCTTATGACAATCCTCCTCTCATGGAAGAAGTGCCCAAAAAATAAGTGTTTAAGAGGCAAAAGTCATCGTGTCCTTAGTTTGTGAGATGAGTCATCTCCTGAGGATCAACCTCCACCACCTACCCAAACTGAAAAGTAAAAAAGCAATCGGGTTCCTTCTTCAAAAGGGGTCAACATAACTCAACAGCTCTCACTCCATAAATAACATCCAAACAAAGAGCCCGTACAGGAAAGGGCATCCCTAGAATATTGACCGAAATGCCAAATTTGACAAACTTGATCCTAGAGATGATTAGAAAAGTGAGTGCCGCCATTCGAAATATTTCAATTGATGAATACTTCAGCAGTGGACTTCCCTCAAGATTCATAATGAATCTGACAGATGAGCATCCATAGATTAGCCATATGTAGAATATGCCATGTGCTGTAAGTAAACCCCAAATTCTTTTTCCTTTATCATTAGCTACTTTTCTTATTTTTTTGGCTATTTCTTGTTTTTATTTATGATAACTTATACATTATTCTTTATAGGGGATTCAACATATCCAAATGTTGGAGTCCTCTCACAATAATCTCATAGCTACCTATCGAGAGTCTAATAGAAAATACAAAGAGGCTAGGCAACTTTGATTATTGCAAAAGAGTAATACGCCTGAACTAAAGTTGAACTCAAGGGGAAATAATCTTCTTTGGAGAATGAAGTGTCCCAGCTGAAAGGTCAGCTTCATAAGCTCCAGCAAGAACCTGACTCTTTCAAGAAAGTGACTGAAGTAGAAAAAGAAGAGACTCAAAAAGTTCATGAGGCAACTTTGGAAGCTAAAGTACTCGAAGATGTTGGGGGCTAAATAGGCGACTTCCAACTTAAAGTCAAAACGGCCCTCAAAGTACATTATCCGTGAGTAGATTTGTCTTTCATAAATGCACTTATTGATGGTGAAGATAAACAAGAAAAAGAAGTAGAAGGAGAAGAAGGTTTAAGAGATAGAGGGGGAGCCTACATGTGATAGTGAATGAAACTGCCAGTGTTATCCCTCCAAAAAGGGAAACTTCTATGGATGACACTTTATTTTCTCTAACTCCTTCCAAGCACACCCCTAAGGGTGAACAAAATTATGTAAATGTAAATTAGATTTAGATAGATCTTTGTAAAAGATTTTTTTTATTGTATTCTTTGTGGTTAATGATATACCTTTTACTTGCTTATTTCACCTGCTTTTCCTTTCATACATCATGTGTATAATTTGAAAAGATAATGTTCATCACTAATAATAACTTTTACTATATATGATTTTTGAATGAGTCGCATAATATTATGCTTAAAAAGCTTTCACAAAATCTCATTATTTGAACACATTTCTTGTGACAAAAATTCCATGATCGGATTAACCGACCGTCTTCGAGCTTAACACGAAATATTTCTTTAAGCTTTAAAAATTCCTAGTTCTAGAGACATTTTTAGCATCCAATGTTATAGGTTCCTGGTTTTAAGATCTTAGATATTTCATATGGCTTTTCCTAATTAGGCAAAAGCTTACCAATTCTAACATTGCCTTTAACTATATCAGTATTTCTTAAAACTTTATCTCCTACATCAAACTTCTTGAGTTTGACTTTGGAATTGAAATATCTTGCCATATTTTGCTTGTAATCAGCTATCCTAATAAGAGATTCTTCCCTTTTTTCATCAATTAGGTCTAATTCTGACTACCTTTCTTCTTCATTCTTTTCTTGAGTGACTATTTCTATTCAATAAAAAAGTATTCTGATCTCTATAGGGATAATTATTTCTGCATCGAAGGTGAGGGAAAATGGCATCTCACCTATGGCTAATCGTGGTGTTATTTAATATGGCCATAATACACTATTTAATTCTCCTAGCCAGTAAGCTTTTGCATGTTACAATATTTTCTTTAGCCCTTCTAAGATGGTGCAATTGGACACCTCTGTTATGCCATTTATTTATGGATGTGTGATAGGAGTGAATCTTAACTAAATATTTAACCCCTATGAAACTCTTGGAATAAAGAACAATCAAATTGTTTACCATTGTCCATAACAAACACCTTGTGTAATCTGAATCTACATACAATCTATTTCCAAATAAAGTCTCAAACTTTAGCAGTTGTAATTGTGGAGACCGACTCTACCTCAATCTACTTTGTGAAATGATCTACTACAATTTTAGCTGCCTCTTTCCTTGGGGAAAAAATCGAGGATATCAATACCTCACTAATTGAAAGGCTAAGACACATCGATTGGTTACTGATATGACTCTAGTTTTTAGATAATCAATTTATGGACTTGGCATTGTGGGCATCTTTTAATTAACTCTCTTGCATCATTTAAAATGGAAGGCCAATAATAACATGACTGCATGACTTTTCTTACTATAGATTTGCCTGCTTCATAGGCTCCATATATTCCTTCATTTATCTCTCTAATGACATAATTATTATCTGATGAAGTTAAACACTTAAGCCATAAATGCCTTTTGAGTTAAACATTTAAGCCACAAATGCCTTTTAGCTTTCTTATAAAGCTTTCCATTAATCAAAGAATACCCAAGAGACTTTCAGGTAATTCTTTTTGCTTTAGCTTTCGCTTTAAGTAGATTACCTGACTGGAGGTACTCTATTATTAGGTCATACCAACTTGCTTCTGCATTTACTTGCACCATTTCCATCTCGACAATTGCTAATGTTTGTTTTTCTTCAATCATGATTCTTTTCATAGGTTTTGATTCTTTTGAAGCTACTATTTTTGCTAGAGAACTAACTTCTTTATTATTATCTTTAGAAATTTTCTTAATCTTTTATTTAGTGCATGTTTCTTCCAACTCCTGTAATAAAGCTTTAGCTTTCTACAAATACTTTCTCAAGTACTCCTCTTTGGCTTTAAAATCCCTCGCAATATGTTATATGACTAGCTGAGAATCATTTTTAATTAAAAGGAATTCAAGTTTGACTTCTTTTGTCAACTTTAATCATGCTATCATTATTTTATACTCTGCTACATTATTGGAAGCTTTAAAATTTAAATTCAAGGGATATTCTATAATGATTTCCATGTGGTCTTTGAAGAAAATTTTGGCTCATACACTTGTTTCTTAAGACACTTCATTTATAAGCAACTACTAATTAAAGACCAGATGAACTCATGGTCATACCATTGAACTCAGCTACAAAATCAGCAAGGATTTGAGCTTTCATTATAGGTTGAGGCTCAAATTTAACATCAAAGGATTACAACTTAATAACCCATTCCACCAACCTCCCTTCAATATTTGGTTGTTATAAAAGCTTATTCATTGGTTGATCAGTTCGACTAATAACTTTATCAGCCTGAAAGCACTATTTTAACTTATCGACAACCATCATTAGCACGATAAGCACCTTATCTATTAGGCTTCTCATCAAGTCGGCACTTTTCAAGACTTGGTTAATGTAATAGATAGGCTTTTGTATCCTTTTGATCTTCCTTGATAAGAACAGTTGCTACAGACTTATCATATGCATTTAGATAAAGAAATAATGTTTATCCAGCGATCGACATGCTAAATGGTGGTGCCGTAAGAAAATTCTTTAATTCCTGAAAGACTTTTTGACATTCTTTATCCCATACAAAGTTGTTTTCTTTGTGCAGCCTTTTAAAAAAAGGCAAGCATCTTTCCACTGAATAAGAAATAAACCTCTTGAGTTCTATAATCCTCCCATTTAACTTCTGGATCTCACTAAAGCTTTTTAGAGGTCATATCCAATATTGCTTGGATCTTCTTTAGGTTGATCTCAATACCTCTCTAAGAAATCATTAATCCTAGGAACTAACCAACCTGTACTTTGAATACACATTTCTCAAGGTTCAACTTCATCTTGTATTGATTGAGTATCTTAAATATTCTAGCCAGATCGAAAGTATAATCTTGCATAGACTTGCTCTTAACGATCGTGCCATCAATGTATACTTCTACCATACGCCTAATCGGGGTTTTAAACATTCTATTCATAAGCCTTTTATATGTTGCATTAGTATTCTTCAATCTAAAAGGCATGGCATTATAACAAAATATGCCTTTATGAGTAATGAAGCCGGTCTTCTCTTAGTCTCGCCAATACATGGGTATTTGGTAATACTCGAAAAAGGCATAAAAGAAAGAATAAATAGCATACTCTGTAATCGAGTCA
>CANXYI011999019.1:0-11377 GCA_948208565.1 Hura crepitans
GAGCCCAAGAGAAAAAGCTTAAAACATTAATTAGGTGTTAATTAAATGTTTTAAGTGACTAAGTCAGAATTAGGCCTTTTAATTAATTAATTAAAAGCCTATTTTTATTTAGCCTTTTAGGTGTTTAAAGGCTAAAAAATATAACCTATGGGTGAATAAAAAGGGTATAAAAACCCTTTAAAATTTGTTCATTGCATGATAGCCATAATAAAGAGAATCGTTTTTTACTATTACTGTAAATTCACCTCTTTTTGAGCCTTCTCCTTTTTATTTCTTCTTGAATTTTATTTCTTACTAGTAGCTAGAAATAAAATTCACTTTTACACCTCTTGTAGAGTTCTCATTTGAATTAGCTACTGGTGTGGATACCTTAGAGGTGTTCTTGAGAGGATCACTATGGTTTGTAACAACCCGGTGAGGCAAAAAGTTGCAAATTGGAATCACGTAGAGAATTTATAGCAAATTCATATTATGTGATTTCTTTAATTTTTTTTAATTTTTTGGTTCTAACCTTTTTTGGGGTTCCATAGATTTTTAATTTCCACTATGCATGAATCCATGGAAACCAATAATAGTAGGACTCAATGCGAAATTATGTAGAAAACTTCAATCAAAACTTAACAAAATCAATTTAAATTGTAATCAATTCAAGTCTAATTGATACAAAATCAACTCACACATATTCTAGGGCATTAGTCACATCAAAAACTCATCAATTCAATACAATTAAACATTAAAATTCAAAAAAAATGTAGGAGAGCACAATTTCAAGAAAAATCATGCACAAATCACCAAATTCATGGCACAAAACACCAAATCACATTAAGGAAATCACAAATTAAGTTTATGTACTTACAAATCAATCTCATAAATCACTAAAAATCATATTCAACCCTTAAGGACTGCTTTGCCCTTTACTTTGGGCCTTGTAAACTCTCTTTTCTTTTCTTGAAACACCAAGAATAGTAGTAAAAATACAAGAACACACAAGGATCAATCTATAACATAATAATCAAGAATCACTCACTTTTGAAATAATGAAAGGAGAAGAAAAAGAAATCTTAGGGTTTCTCTTAAGATGAATTGAAATTTTAGAAAGAAAATGAGAGGGAAAACTCAATTCTTATTCTAACAAAAATAATCGCCCACTTTTTTTTCTTTCTCCTTATATATGCAATGGGTGGATAGCTATGATTAAATCTCAGCCTCCATCCAATGGCCTACAATTCACCAAAGTAGTAATTCCCATCAAAACCTTATCAAAAAAGCATAAATGCACTTTAAATCCTCTAACTTATGCTCTTTTTGGTTTTTAATAATTAGCAAAAATTCTAATTATGCTATAATGACCATGATTAATATAATTAGACTCACCAATTATTTTTAAGGTGTTACAACTCTTACTCTCTTAAGTAATTTTGTCCTTAAAATTACTTGAACTAAGCAAATGATGGTACTATTTCTCATCGACTCTTCTCTTTCCCAAGTCATCTTTTTTGTATTATGTTCCTCCATAAACCTTAACTAAAAGAATCCACTTGTTCCTTAACTATTTCACTTCTCTTGCCAAAATCTAAATAGGTTCCTTTTTATACAACAAATTAGGCTATAGCTTAACCTCTTCAACCGAAATCACTTGAGATTGATCAAAATGGTATCTCTTCAATATAGACACATGGAACACAATATGTATCTCTTCCAACTTAGGTGATAAAGCTATCCTATAAGCTATTGGTCCCACACACTTAATGATGTCATATAGGCCAATAAACCTTAAACTAAGCTTACCTTTCCTTCCAAAACATAAAACCTTCTTCCATGGAGATACTTTCTGAAACACCTTGTCATCCACTTCAAACTCCATATCTTTCCTCCTTAAGTCCACATAAGACTTTTATCAATAAGAGGCTATCTTTAAATTATCTTGATCTTCTTTTCAACATCTTAAATCAAATTTGGACTTATGACTTTATCTTTAGTTAACTCAGTTCAACACAAAGGTGTGTAGCACTTCTTACCATATAATACTTCATATAATGCCATCTTAATACTTAATTGATGGTTGTTGTGTTAGTAGTATTCCTTAGAGCTTATATGTAATAGGGATATTTTATATGCATAATAAACTTTGGTTTATAATAAAAAGGCATTCCTTATTACAATAGTGCTTATGTTAATTCATTTGTGTGATGTGATCTTAAACTATGTAATAAAGTCCCCGGCATATTCATAATATCTCATAAAGTGTTCATAATATGAGATTCTTATTGCATACAAATGTGGAATACCAAAACTATCCCTATTCATGGCATTAATAAGATAGGATATTGTTAATACGGCTAGACTAGCACATATTATGCTCTTTAACCTAGTCAAACAATAGTTCTCACATGCTATAAGCATGGTGATGCTTGGAGATAACATATGGATGCTTGTATGAGAAGTAAGTTTATTAGAGACCTAACATTAGATGTTCACATGGATACATAATCTATGCTAGTGAAACTATCTCATCATATCTATTATGCATCTATCTTCTGACTTGATATGACTAAGGTTATCTTAAGTATTGAGAACTATACTTTGACTCCAATGACTTTACATCACCATGATATATACATAGCTAGTTGATTGGGTATAGGTTGAGATACTTGAATGTAGTTGAGTGATCAATAGAGGATTAACCATCTTGAATTACAATGGAGAGTTTATCTCACTATTCTAATATGCCTCTATTCTAGAAATCTTTAGCCAAAGTGAAATGCAAGTGTGAATGGGGCATTTTTGGAATAAAGGAATAAATATTAGAACCAACATGTTTAGGCATTAATTAGACATACTTGATTAAGCATTGAGTTAACACAAGTCCATCCTCAAACCTAAATTAAATAAAGTATGATAAAAAGACGAATTGCACGGTAACTATATCTGAGAGGGTTAAGTCAAACCACTTGACTTTCTAACACTTGGGTAGTCATTATGCTTAACTAAAAACATCTAATAACTTATGTAATAGTGAATTTATTAATGGGATTAATAACGATTTAACTAGATTAAATCACAAAATCATAATTTTGCTAGGATTCTGATTCACTACTATATTGCCAACATGTTTTAGAAGCTCATAAGGTCACACACTAATAGTAATGATATAAAACTATAAAGTATTTAATGATATGAGATGTCACTAAATAAGAAGAAATAAAATGAGAAAGATTATTAGGTTTAGAGCCTAAGACAAAAGGTTAAAATATTAATTAAGTATTAATTAAATGTTTTAAGTATTTGGGTTAGAATTGGGCCTCTTAATTAATTAATTAAAAGCCCATTTTTGTTCAGCCTTATAGGGGTTTAAAGGTTAAAAAAAATTTGACCTAGGGCTGAGTAAAAAATATATAAAAACCTTTATGAAGTCATTCACAAGAAGGGAGCCACAACAGAGAGAATAGTTCTTTACTGTTGCAACAATTTCACCTTCTTTTGAGCCTTCCCTTTCTTATTTCTTCTTTAATTTTATTTCCTATGAGCATCTAGAAATAAAATTCACTTGTGAACCTCTTGGAGAGTTGTCATTGAATTTGGTATTGATGTGGATACCTTAGAGGTCTTCCTAAAAGGATGATTATGGTTTGCAACAACCTAGTGAACTGAAAAGCTACAAATTGGAATCGCATAGAGAATTTATTGTAAATTCTTATTCAATGATCTCTTTAATTTTTGTTTTTTGATTTTTTGATATTCTAACCTTTGCTAGGGTTCCATGGATGTTTAGTTTCTATTATGTATAAGTCCATGGGAACTAACATCTTATTGTAAGCAAACACCATTAAAGGTAGATAACGGTTTTAACTACTAATAAACTCAATGACACACACTTGAAGTATGTCTTTAAGCACTTAAATGACTCCTTTGGGCTAACCATCTATCTGTAGGTGGAAATACATAATAACGTTCAATCTTGTACCCAATGCTTCATGCAACTTCTTCCAAAATCTTGAGGTGAATCTCGAATCTTTTTCAAATGCAATGGACTTATGTATACATGTAACTTGACTATCTCCTAGATGTATATCTCAGCTAGTCTTTTCAAAGAGTAGTTTGTCCTGATAGACAAAAAGTATGTTTATTTTATCAAATAATCCATAATCACCCAAATTACATCCTACTTCCTTTGAGTTAAAGGTAAACCAATGACAAAGTCTATAGTGATCTAATTCCACTCCCATTTAGGTATTGCCAAAGGCTGTACCAATAATAATGGAACTTGATGCTTAACTTTCACTTACTAACACGTTAGACATCTTGTCATATACTTTATTATATCCCTTTTCATACAAGACCACCAATAATGAGTCTTAAGGTCTTGATACATCTTTGTGCTACCTGGATGCATGGTATAAAAACTGTTGTGTGCCTCATTTAGAATCAACATTTTAAGCTCATTATCATTTGATACACATAACCTATCCTAGTAAAACATTTCACCATCATTTACTAAATACTCACTCAACTTCCCCTCTTAGATTAGCCTTACAATAGCTTTTAGTTTCTTATCATTGCATTGAGCTTCTCTCACTTATTAATTTAAATTGGGCCTTACCCTTATCTCAACTTGATGACTCTATCATATGATAGTTGCAAATAAACATTCATTGCCCTCGAGGCTACACATTAAAGAACACACACCTCTCATATATAGGTAACACATATAACTCATTAGAAAAGAAGCTCTCTTATAGGAAAGCATACCTACCAATAACTTTCTACTCAAGGCATCAGCTACTATATTGGATTTACCTGAGTGGTAGTCAATAACACAATTGTAGTCCTTAAGTAGTTCCATCTATTACCTCTATCTCAAATTAAGATCTTTCTATATAGGGAGATACTTGAGACTATTATGGTCTGTTTAAATGAAACATCTCTTTCCATTTAAATAATTCCTCTAAATCTCTAAGCTAAAGATGATAGAAGCCAATTTGAAATCATGAGTAGGGTAGTTCTTCTCATAAGGCCTCAATTGCCTTAATGTATAACCACTACCTTACCTTCTTATGTAAGCAGACATCCCAAACAACTATGGCATACACTACTATATATCACATAATATTTGCTTGAAATTGGCTACATAAAGATTAGATCTTCAATCAACAAAAACTTTAACTTCTCAATGCTTGCTTGGCACTTGGCACTCTACTCAAACTTAGCAATCTTTTATAATAGTTTGGTTAGTAGAGAGGTTATAACAGAATGCCCTTTTATAAACTTACTATAATAGCTAGCCAAACCTAAGAAGCTTTTAATCTTTGTAACATTCTTAGGTGGTTTCCACTCAACCACTGCTTCAATGCACTTAAAATCCATTCTAACCTTATCAATAGAAATAATATGGCTTAGAAATACCACTTTATCAAACTAGAACTTACACTTGCTAAACTTAACATATAGTTATTTCTTTTTTAACTTCTATAAAACTAACCTCATAATGCTCATAATGCTATTTTTTGCTAAACTTAACATATAGTTATTTCTCCTTTAACTTACACTTGCTAAACTTAACATACACTAATATGTCATCTATGAACACTACTGCAAACCTATCCAAGAAAGAATGGAAGACTCAATTTATATGGTCTATAAATGTCGCTATTGCATTGGTCAACCCAAAGGCATCACAAAGAACTCATAATGCCCATACCTCATCTTGAAACTTGTCTTATGCACATCTACATCTTTCATCAAAAGTTGGTAATAGACAGATCTCAAATCTATCTTTAAAGACACACTTGTTCCCTTAAGTTGATTAAATAAGTCATCAACCTTAAGAAGAGGGTACTTATTCTAGATAGTCTATTTGTTTAACTAGCTATAATCAATACACAACCTTACAGATCCATCCTTCTACTTTATAAAGAGGACTGGTACACCCCATGGTGATATACTAAGGCATATGTAACCCTTGTCAAGTAACTCTTGCAATTATACCTTTAGAATTATGTTAACGCTATTTTATAAGGTCTAATGGACACTGATGTTATAACTCAATGGCAAACTAAACCTCTTTTCTAGTAGTAAACCTAGTAAGTCATTAAGAAAGACATCCTAAAAGTCCCTCACTATCAAAATGCTTTGAAGTTTAGGTATTGCCCTTTCGATACCTACTTGGAACCATCTTCCTTACTTTTGTAGCCAATATCACATTAGAGAGGAAATCAAACCTCTCTCCCACTATGGTCACTTCATCACTATCTACCATTTTAAGAGTTTATCCTCTTTAACCTATAATCCACAATCACTCAATGCTTGTGCAACCAATCCATACCTAGAATCACATCAAACTCATCAAAGGGTAGCTCAATAGATCAGCCAATAACTTAAGCCCTTAATGACTTAACGAACAACTCCAGTACACTTTGCTCACTACCTCAAAAATATTCAAATTAGATTGGCATATTTAAAAGACTTAGTTGATTAAGTTGGGTGTTAACAAAGAAATTTACTCAATAAAGAGGGATTATAGTCTAATTAAAGGCATAATAACTAATGTATTTATAGAGTTATTTTAAAAAAATTAAGACATAAGGATATATATGCATATATAAGAAAGAAGAAAGAGGACTTAATTGAGCAAGAACAAATGAAAAGAAAGATGTAAAGGGATATTAGATAGAGGAATATAACCAAATGATAGCTAAGGAATGAAAGGGAAAAAAAGACAATTGAAGGCAAAAGAGTTTTAGATTTCATTTTTCCTTTCAAGAAGACACTAAATTCATAAAATCAAAGAAGTAATTGAACATAAAAAAGGGGGAGAAGAGTGACAAAGGATTCCTATCGAGATAGCAAAAAGGGAATTTTTGTTTGAGAATGTAAGTAATCCATTAATATTTGAAAATTTAGGTGTGGTATGAGTTTTAAGCAATCCTTCTCGAATAATAGAATGTTGATAGAGCATGTAAGTAATCCTTTAATATTTGAAAAATTAGGTGTGGTAAGAGTCTTAAGTAATCCTTTTTGAATAATTAAATGTTGACATATGATAAGAGAGCATGAACTTAAAGGAATGGAGTAAAAAGGTGTGAAATAATAGTTATAGGTGATGATGTGGTGAGTTGTCAGGTTATTGGGAAAATTTTGGTATAAGCCTATGTCTGGGTTTTGGATTTTCCATTTTTGAGTTTTTAATGTGAACTTTTGGATGCTATATATTGGTATTGTAGCATTTTAGGAAGGATTGAGTTAGGTTTGGAATATAGGAGAAATTCGTGCTCTAATTTAGATGTTATGTGACTAAGTTCAAACACATTTACAGCATAGTTGGTTTTATGATGGCGCATGTGTGTTTAAATTATTGTATCAGCTATGGAAATGAGTTGTGACATTTAGTTATTATTGCTCTATGTTTATGTGTATGTGATAATGTAAGGATGATGAGTTTTTAAGTGGCATGAAAGACTTATTACTGTTAAAGTAAACTTTTAGCCAAGTAAAGCTCCAACTACAGTATGATGCAGAATTTGGGTAGTAGCATCCCTGAGCTATAATTACAATAATCATATATGGAAAATAAGGGCAATTATAAGGTTTAAGCAGTAGCATGAGAGAAGATAGAAATAATGTAGGAGAAGGGTTAATAAATGAGAATGTGTTAGGGTTGAATCAAAGGGGAATACTTATATTGGTAGAAGAGTTTTTCCATAAGAAAGAGTAAGCAGAGGCTTAGGGAGTTTAATCAATTTTAAGTTAAAAAATGGGAAACTCTAAGTTGAGAGGAATGTCATTGATGAGATTTTGATACATGGATGGATTGGGTTTAAAAGTTTAATAAATATGTGTGTGAGTGTGGGAACATTTCTTCATTTAAGTAGTTACATAGCCTATTGTATAAAAGTGTTGTAAATCAATAACTAGATGGATGTAAGACCCAAAGCAGAAGCCAGATATTTTATGAAGGTAAAGAGAGAGTGTAAATTATGACCAAATAGAAGGAAAATAAAGTATTTTAAGGTAAGTATTCTAGAAATTCCACATTTGTACTGAGTAGAAATGTCCTTCTTATGAACCAAAAATATACTTCTAGCTTTAGACAAGCACCTAGTCTATGAACATATTTAAGTTATACAATTATAATCCTATAGGCATAAGAACTAAAAAAGGTCATGTGTAACAAGTTGTTTATTGAGATCTTGAATTTTAAGATGAGGTAACAATACTAAGAGTCAAATTAATATAGGCATGATGCAAGTACCCTTCAAAGAATATAACCAAGATCGTCTTTATGAGTGATAGTCCATGTAGAATTGTCATAATCTATTACATAGTTACCTAATAAGTGTAACTAAGTTACCAAGCTATGATATGTGTGTTAGTTATACGTGAAAATTGGTGAGTTTAAAAGTGTGTACAAAGGTATTCACATGATCCTAAACTATATGAGCATACCAATTAATAGTAATGAGTATCTAAGTAAATAGTTTGTAGAAGTTATCATTTATATAATTTTTTTCGTAGAATTATAGTCAAGTATAAGTGGGATAATATGCCATTATAACTAGGTTAGGAATCAGGTATTATGATTATGTTGAAGAGATTTAAATAATGAACTTTAACATGAGTAACCATATTAGATAATAGATGTTATAATGATCCTACATTTCCTCGTAGAAAGCATTAATCAGGTAAATTATATTGGATAGGATCAATTCCTTATGTCAAGATACACAATCATTCATTTATATTACGAGATGAGTTCTTTAAATGATGTGTGTGTATATATGGATAGAGTTAGATACGTTAATAGTATTTTATAAGCATTTTATAAAATGCAAACTAAGTATGGATAATCTCATCCATGTGAAAAATAACTTAGTTAGTATTGGTATGTTTGAGCTATGCATAATAATGTTATTGGAATAAAATTATCAATTCTTATGAGGGACAACGATTATTAATAAGAGATAACCATATGAACCAAATGTTATGTACCAAAAATTTATTAAGTAATTAAATGGACTAACTCAAGATTTGAACGTGCATATATAATACATATAATGATATTGAGTATATGTAAGTATATAAATGAAATTTAGTGAAGTCATTATAGCCTTGTATGGAATCACAATAACATTTCAACTAACATAGTATAGAATAGTAATTAATCAAATATTTTAATGTTCATAACATGTGCTTTCTAATACTTTCATATTCAAGATTTTTAAAGGTAAGAGGTAACAACTATACACATTTAGTAGTTGGATGAAAAGAATTTCCAAGGATTTGTAAACGCTTATGCGAAAATGAACAGAGTCCGGGTAATATTTGATCAGAACTCAAGATATGATAAACTTGGCATACCAAGGTAAAGATCGCAATATTATAGGGTATTAGATATGCCTCTATCAGCTATCAGCCTGGGATTAGACATACTTTATTAGCTATCAGCTTGGCATTAGATATGTCATATTTGCTACTAGCTTTGAATTAGATATGCCTTTATCTATTAGCAAATTTGGTGATGCTTTAGTCACACCTTTAGTTTTCCCATTTATCCTTCCTCAGTAAGAGTTTAGTCTATATATTACCTATGGTTCTCTTTTTAGATGTTTAAAAATAAGTTTAAATGGGAAAAAATAAAATAATAATAACACACCTACATGTAGAATTGTTTATCACAACAGTTAGTTATATATGATTGTGTGCTATTATATACATAACACAAAACTAATGAGTTAGTGTAACCACACATGGAACTTATTTAATTAGATAATCTTTGATACTATAATAAGTACTTTCACATGTGTAAGAATTTTAATTATTAGCATTTTTATAGCACTCAACTAGTTTATGGTATAACCTATACAATTTAACTATGTCATGAAAGTTTAATGGCTATAAAAGAACTTCTAATTCAAGATATAACCTAGCTTACACAATAGAATGGATAATTTAAAGTTATAGTTAATTTCAAATTTTTTTCATGCATAAGTAAGCATATTACTCGCTTATAATAGAGATTGCAAGTATAATTTGAGACATATAGTGGTAATCAATAAAAAGATATCAAGCATTCTAGGCATGGAGAAATAACCATCTATAAGTATGGATTGATGTTTTGGTTGCATATCATAAGAATAAATGCTTGAGAAAAGTTGTAACCTACTATCTAACTTATTAGGTGCATTTGAAATATTAGTATAAAAACTATCCTAATAATTATTAAAGACTCAAATATGCAAAAATGTTGAATTTTGCACAATTGTTATTGAGAGATGCAGAAAATGAGTATACTACCCATACTAGTTAATCATAACCTAGTAGAGGCAAGTAAAGAATGGTTATAGTGGACATTAATATTAAGTAGAATAGTGTGAATAATAAATACAGTAAGTTTAACATGTTATAGTTAGTATGTTGACATAAGCAGTATAACTTAGTAACTTTTTATCATACAGTAATTGAAGCATAGTTTAGAATATGTAATTTCCTCCTTAGCTTTTTATTTGTTCTCTTTAAGAGCTATTTTCTTTTTAATTATGAAATTTAGGAAGTGCTGGGATACCATTAAATTATTTTTTACTGATGAAGATTTTCTTTTCAAGTTAGCAAGTTATAAATGGTTACAAATAATTAGCACGTTACAAATAATTAAATACAAAAAATTTTAAGAAAGTTACGAATAATTAAATACAAAAAATTTTCCTTATTGTTATAAATGGTTAAACTTATAAAAAAACCCTTTAGTATAAAGTAAAAAAAATGTCATTTAGGATATAAGAATTTTATGTGCATTAATATAAGTTTATAAGCTAAATTTTGTGCAAAAATTATGGTCACATAATGGTTTATTCGGGGCATAACAAAAAATTCTAAACCTATAATAAAGTCACAAATGTATCTTTATACATATCATTGTCATCATCATCATCATTATCATAATCACTTTACAAGTTTTAAGAAATGTAATGTATTTCAACAAAAAGCATGATCACATTGTATTCATGAAAAGGTGAATAGCATGATGTTATGTTCAATGAACAAATATAGTTCTTCATATGGATGTACAAATCCTCTATTATATGATGATAATATACAAATTATATGAAGTTAGTGTATAAGTACAAAAATTCTTTCATTTGTATAATAAGCATCAAAGTAACACAAAATAGACTCTAACATAACCATATTCTTGATGTAGCTCTTAGTGTCTCCCTTGACTCTATCAACACTTGTACCTATACAAGGTAAAACCAATATGATGAGGACAAAATCCTCAGTGGTGCAACTGTATGATACATTAACTCCAAAAAAATACAAGATCATTATTCACTTGCAAGGAATAACAATTTGAACATAAGAAAAACATCATAAAAGGGAAAGG
>CANXYI011999101.1:0-10583 GCA_948208565.1 Hura crepitans
TGAGCAGAGACTGAGGTCCTAAAATATGGGGCCACTGCCACCACTTATTTCCCTCTTAGTCTAGTGTCTATGAGTGTAATCTATCTTGTTGGGCCTATTTAATAATTTTATTAACGCACTTGGGAATAATGGATTGACTTAATATGTTGAAGAAAATAAACTGAATGGAATTATAATAATGACATAACTGTATTTGTCTGGCTGATGGGATGTATGTAAATGAAATGAGTATTGCATTTTTAATTGGTTCTATACACTTAAATCCTATGTTGTTAGTTTATTAAAGCATTTGTGCGCCTACATAGGATATGTTTTTAATATATTAAATTACCACTGAGTTTTATACTCAGCGTACCAATTTTTTGGTGTGCAGGTAAGTCAAAGTAGCGATCAAGCCTCATTATACATGCAATGTAGTAGCAGCGACAATAAGGGTTAAAGTTCTAAATGTGTTTTGATGTATATAGTAAACACTTATGTAAGAACTGTAAGTTATGTGTCTAGCATGCTTAGAAACTACTAAAGTTTTAATCTTAAGCAAATCAGATTGTAAATAAACAAGTGTTCTATTTGTTTGATGTTGCTTGTGATTTTGAAATATATGGGCTTGAGGTGATATGTTTGTTTTTTGTCCTATATGAGGTCTGCTAATGATTAACTAGGGGATCAAAAGGGTCTAGATGGAGGTTGAATGGATTTTTGGCTATAAAAGTGTTTTAGTAGGTTAAAGAAAAATTTTGGCATGTTAAGTGGGTAGTTGTTGTGCTGCCAATTCCTCTATGACTTGTAAAGTGTCTATAAATGACTTGTTTGAGTCTATTAGACCATGTATGAATGTGTATAAGGATCATACTGGACATCTAAGTCACATCTGATAGATTTTTTAAACAGTCTATAAGTGCTAAGGAGTTTACCCCTGGAGTAATTCTAAAAGGGGTGACCTGGCAGGAAGTGTAACACCTGTCAATTTTCTTTAAGAATTCGGTAGAGGGTGTCACATTTAGTGGTATCAGTGCATAGTTTTCTTATTCCTAGGCATCTTAAATGAGTGCCAGTGTCTAAGATTGATTTCCTTGAATTGCTACACTGCAATGAGGCTGATAAGTGATGGTTTCCTCTTTAGTAATTAGGGTGAGTGAGCTGACCTTACTCGAATAGATAAGGGAAGTAGTAGGTTATGCCTGTAGTACTATACAAGAAGTAGCTAAGTCAAGTGGTGTTATATGTTAGCTGTCACTTTAGGCATAGTGCAATAACCTAGTCAGACACTATAACTATTGTTACCATAGATTGTAGAGTTATTGAGACATATGACAGCATTAGTGACAACTGTCTATGTTATGGGAGAAGAAATGTAAGAAAGAAATGAACCCTCCCTAGAGGAGAGATAGTATATAATAGCCTAGACTATTTCAAGAGCCAGTGCAAGGAAAAAGGCCAAGAGAGGCGCAGATTTAATAAGGGTATTGGACACATAAGCCCTCTCCATTAGCCCTAGGGTTACAATAGCAGTGACTAGAAATGTAACACCCCCTGCCTATTCTAGAAGGAAACAGACAAAAGGTTCCATTTCTCGAAAGTCACCCATCTTTATATTTCTCTAGGGTTCATTCATTTAACTCTTATTTCACTTTGACCAACTTTGACCTATCTTGACTATATAGTATTTATTACTGCATAATCTTTTATTACTCTTTATTTTAGTTTGATAAAACTCTAGATTTTATTTGTTATCCATTTTATAGAAATTTGGGTAACATAACGGCTACATAGGTGAAAAACTAAAAATTTTTTCTGCATAAAAAAGCTCTTCTATAACATCATATGCTAACTCCCTCTACTCCTGGATCCTTCTGATCCCCTAAAAACATCAGCAACATTAAACACACAACAATCATAAGGTCTTAGACCCATAGAAATTAAATAGAAGCATAAGCATATATCTATTAAAAGTCAAGTTTCTACAATCATTCAATTCAATTGTCTGAGTTTTATAATATACATACACTAACTAATTCTATACCCATTATACATGAGTGACTCACCAATATAACCACAAGAGTACAAAAATTATACCAAGAAGAACTCAAGTTCAGCTACACGGGCATCGATGAAGCTGGACTGCTACCCCATCTATAGCCTATGGATCGAAACATCGACATGCTGAGTATACGCTTAGTGGTGGAATTGACACAATAAAGGTATGTTGTACATGCAGGAACACATATAAGGTCATGTACACACATGCATAGACATTTCAATCACACTAATGCAAGATATTAGACTAGATGCCATTCCATATATAATGTCTCCTTATGCTTTATTATACAAGTAATCAATCATAGACTATTTTTATTGTTCAATTAATTTAACTTATGCAACATTTCGATTACAAATTCCTAATTCATATACTATTATAATGGTTAAGCTTAATATAGTTAGGCCCATAACAGATAAACTACAATTTAAGACACCGGATAGTATGATCAACCTATATAGTGGCCTATATTTTAGACCTCAGTTGTTATACCTACCTGGTCTGATAGTAGTGATCAGTTCGCAGACCTAATAATACTAGACTGGCAAATAGCACGGATTAGCCCATAGACCTCGCAATATCTGCAAGTGGGATAGTAAGGATCAGCCTCATGAGACCTCCCAATACCCCAAATCACATCTCCAAAGCAACATAAGTGGATAGTAGGGATAAGCCCTGTGGGACCTTCCAATATCCACAGACAGTCAATGGGTAACATGGATTAGCCCAGGTGGACCTCCCAATACCTGAGTGTGCAGGGTTCAAACTTAGAACCTTTATGGCTACACCCGTTGTTACCTTAAATAATAGTGGACCTTGAAGGACCAACCTACCTATCAGCTACTAATTCCCTAGTTAATCAGTCAACCCATCCAATGAGTGCCTAATTGATCAGCCAATTCACTATTCCTTACTTAATTATGTCTTTTATGATTACTTTTCACTTTACTTCACATCAATGACAACATTAAGTTTTATTTTGTGACACCCCCTACTGGATTTCCAAAGAAACTCAATAAGTGGTGCACTTCCCACTAGGTCACCCATCTTGACTTCTCTTATAGTCATTCATTTAACTTTTACTTATATTGCACTAATCAATTCCATCTGGCTCCAAACTCAGAACTATCTGTTCCTATAGTCTATTTAGGTTCACATTTTCATGTTCATACAATTACATAATGATTTTAACATAGTAAGGTATTTTCTAAAAATTCGGCAGCCTTTCGACTGCTTGGGTCACTATCCCAAAATTTTTTGACATGTAAAACACTTCTAGAACAAATTATCATATCTCCTGAACCCTTTTGGTCCCCCGAATATCAACTTATCATCATCATCTATCAAACAATAGTCATAAACCTCAGGCCACAATCAAGAAATCACATAGAGCCTCAGGCTCATAAACATCCACATAAGACATACATTCACAAAAGGCTTAGCAACTGATCATATATAACATAATCTATTTGTATATATATACAAATACAATCCTATGTCTTTTTATACATCACACCCATTTTCCCCACCTAAGTACATAGAGTGTAGAAGCTATACAGTTGTACATTATCAATCTTCTCAAAATTGACCTGTGAACTCCTCTACTTGCTTTATGAGGCTATGTCCTTGTTCTTGGTACCTACACACTGAAATAGGTACAGTGAGTATAAAATACTTAGTGGTGAATTCAAACATTTAAAACATGTCCAACAGTTTATCCATACATAATATTCATATTTTCATCTAGTTCCAATATCTAAGTTCACCCTAGAGTACTAACATATAAAATTTCCATTTTACCCCTAGGGTGTTTCTATCTGTAAATTATCAAGTTAATCATTACAACTCATATGAATTATGTTTTGGGTCATTATTAACTATTACATGCATAAACTATACCATTTTAAACCTTTAAGCATTATCAATGGAGAATTACCAAAATACCCTAGTGTTATATTTTTATAGCCATACGTAAATTTTATTAATCTTATTTAATTACTTTTGTTGGCCTATCATAGGAGAAAACCCTGACAGACACTAGATCTAGAGGGAAAAATTAAACTAGTGCAGTGGCCCACATTTCAGACCTACTCTGCTGCACTGGCTCAATTAAATTCTGGCACCCAAAGTGCAATTAATAAGAAGTTGTCTACCTAGCAGACTAGTCTATCCAATAGACTAGTGCAGTGGCCCTCAAGAACCTACGTTGCTACACCAGTATCATGTAAAAGATCAGTGATAAAGTGGCTATGTCTAGCCAGTAAACTAGTCTATCCAATTGACTAGTGCAGTGGCCCTTAAGGACCTCAACTGCTGCATCAACAATGTCAAATCTGGCATTAAGTGGCAAGGATAGAAAGTTATCAGTCCAAATGACTAAAAATAATATTTTTGATGTGAAGCAAAAATAAAAGCACGAACAAAATTTAAAGGAAAACAAGCAATCTCACAAATACAAAAATATGGCACAAATAATTTACCACATCTAACTAGTAGATGGATAAAATGCAGAAATAAAAATGAAAAATAGACAAAAAATGTGTCGGTCAACACACCTGTATATTTGTCTTTAGAAAGATCTCGGATCGGATTGAAAATAGTGCTTGAATCTTGGAAAAAATCTAAAAAATAGAGTTTGGAAAAGTATTTTTGTGTTTTTTTATGCAGTTTCTCTCTCTAAAATATTTTCTCTCCTTAAATTAACCTTGGCTCAAAATGACCCAATTGGCTTTTATGCATAACCCCTGAGGCGAAAAACAGGCATTTTGCTTGAAAATGGCCGTTTTCTAGCACCGTAATGGCCAAAACGGCCGTTTCTAGGCCTGAAATGCCTGTTTTGGGCAAAATGGCCATTTTAGGCCCAAACAGCCATTCTGCATACAACAATGCCCGTTTTGGGCCGAAGGATCTAAATGACTATTTTTAAAGCTAGAACGGCTGTTTTAGCTATTTTGGGCCCAGAACGGGAGTCCCTCATTCGAGATGGCCTACTTATGGCTAAAATGGTCTAAACGACAATTTTCACTCGAAAAACGGCCATTTTTGATAGATTTTTTTTAAGAAAAAGTTTTGAGATCTTTGGTTTGGATATAAAAAATCTATTTTTGGAATTTTTGTCCTTTTTATCATCATTAGGCAAACCAAACCTAGGGGCCCTAGAGACCCAGTGTCTACACTAACTATAAAAGACTTATACTTTAAAGTATAGTGGAGAATACTAGTGTTGAATAATTGGTAAGTGAAATATGGGGCATTTAAGACATTTAGTGAGATTAGCATAAGTGAATATAGCAAGAGAGATATAAGCACATTGAGGTTATGGAGACAACTATCAAGGTCCTGATAGAAGAGGGCTACTTTCTTTCTTCAATTGCATTCATTATTGGGCTTAGGCATTGCACTTTGACATGAACTACATATTAGCATTAATATCCTTTCATCATCTCTAAAATAACATTTTTCTATCATTACATACACTTAACATAATCGATTATAGCATATTGATAGCTTGACTATGAAGGGACTTGATAGGAGTCAAATAATAAGAATAAATAGAGAAAGAAACCAGTGTCATTAGAAATGGACAGATAAGAAAGGACTAGGAGAGATAAAGTAAATACCTATGAGGAAATACTAGATTGAGTGGTAATTAAGTGGCTTAATGACAAAGCCTTATGAGAGAAGGAAAATAATTTATAATTCAAACCTTAAGAAGGGAAGATTGCTAAATTTAAATAGAGTAAGGATGAATATCTTTACCATCGTGGTGACCTGTGAGCATCTAGTATAGATGACTCTAGATAGGGGATATGAAGGAGGCATATGAAACCTTTTATAATATGTATCTAGGTAATGTGAGGAACTATTTAGACTTGAGCCACACTATTAGTGGCAGAAATAAAAAAGTAATGAAATAATGTATACATGACTGAATGTCTAACATGTTAACAGGTAGGACTTGAGTATCAAATTCATTTTAGATTATTGTATCTTATATTAATATCATATGAAAGCAAGGAAAAGGCATAATAAGATTTATAGTGGGATTTCCTATGACTCTTAACAAATGACATACTAATTTAATGGTTGTAAATAAATCAACTTACAGTATATTATTCCACCTTCGAAAAGGTAAACCATAAAGAAAAGGTAATGCCTAAGAATTACATAGGAACTAAAAAAGCAAGTGGAAACTTGATATTTACATCTAATTACATCAAGTAATTTCAAGGATGAAATTTCTTAAGAGAGGAAGAATTGTAATGCTTATATGCTGAGGCTCTATGAATACTACCCCGAGACCCAAAAAAGTGTGTCGAGAGTACCAAGTCACCTTCATGAGGCTTGAGGCAAGGCATATTGGCCATTAAACTTCAAGAGGCTCAAAAAAGGTGGAAATAACTTAATTTTAAAATTTAGTAGAACCAATAAATTATTTCGAGCTGCAATCTAATAGGCTTTAGGCTTAAATTGAGTCGAGTGGGGAATGACCTAGGATGAGGTGAGGTAGACATGAAAATATCATACCATAAAGGTAAAAAATTGTAATTAGGCCAATGGAGAAGGAATTTTAATTTTTCGAGGTCATTTGAGGATTTTTTGAAATTTTTGGCAAAATTGATTTTTTCTGAGAATTTTGCTAGCCTATCTCTCGAAGAAATTTTGCTGTGAAATTTTGAATCCCCTAAATGAGGCTATTTGAGGATTTTTAAAACAAGCATAATGATTTTTAGAGGTCCAAGTGAAATTTTAAAATTTCCCAAAATTCTGCCAAAAAAATTGAGATTCCTAAGATTTTTGTTCACCTACTTCCTTATAGAATTTTGCTGCAAAATTTTACGAAAATCTAATTATGCCTAATTGAGGATTTTAGGAACAACTAACATAATTGTTTGACATCCGAGTGATTTTTAAAAAATCCTAAAAGTTTTAGCTCTAATTTTTTGAAAAACCAAGTTTTAGGGCGTTCGGGTGCCATATGTCGTTACCCGAGGCAACCCTACATAAGAAATTATGGTCTTGACATGTGTCCTCACAACCCCACTACCATACCTCCTCGCTAAACTCCACCTACCCCCACTTTTACTTCTCTTTCATCTTTATTTTCCTACCCACGTTATTCTAGTTTCCCTTTCATGTTTCCATGGTTGTTATAGCCTAAATTCCCTATTTAAGGCTAATAAAAATTCCCTATTATAAGCATCAATTATGTCTTGAAGGAATTAACCATCATTAGCAAGTAAATAATTCAACAAAAATCAAGAATGAGCAAGTGTGCATATGTTGGCAGCATAAAATTTAACTTTTACAGTAAGTCAGTTTCATGATTTTTTATTTTAGTTCTTAGAGGATTTCTCTCGCCTAAGCATACCTACATAACCAGAATTCTTAATTAACAAAGTGTCTGATTTTGGTGATTTTTCTCTAGTTTAAAGGGTCAAAGCCACCATTTCTTTGAGAGGTATGTGAATTAATGTATTAGAAGCATGCCTTAAGCAATTTTATTGAGGATTAGGTGATGTGTATAGTGCGATATTTAATTGTAAAATGTGTTGTATATGGAATTTTAATGTGTGCTTTATTTCTAATTTGTGTATATGAAAAGGAGACTTTTATTGTGTATGGTGTGAGGGTGTTGACATGAGCTTATATTGTGTGGAATGATAGCTTACATGATGACTTATGCAAAGGATTATAAGGAGACTTGAATATATATTGTGTGGGTTGATAAAAATTAAGAGGTGTGATATGGAAACAATCTAGTGTTCTATGTTTTGTCGTATTAATAGAAAATGAATGTGGGTGCTATAAAGGTTAAAGAATAATATATGGCTAGGTGATAAATTTTGGAGGGGACAACATGCATATATAAGTGATGTGTATGTAGCCAAAGCAATTAAGTGGTTGTGTGATGGCATGTAGTGCATGATATGGGATACATATACTTAGGTGCTTATGTTAGAATGACAATATATGTTATATGGCTATGGTGACTCCATTAAAATTATGTGTCTAACCATAAGAGGAACATGACTAAAAGGTACTAAATGGTGCCTTGTCTTAGAGAGCATATGGTAAGTGTGTGTAGGTGTGGATTAGAATGTGATGCGATATAGATAGCCTGCCAAGAACACATGTGTAGTGAGAAACTTAAGGGAAAATAAGTGTGACTTATGTAGCTAAGCTATGTTTGTATGTATGATCCATAGTCGAAACATGTAGGTGAAATGGTTTATAAGGCATGGTTCCTAAGTAATTACATGTAGTCATGTATTATCCTAACAATATGTGGCATGTAAGTGTGATAACTTATAGCAAATGTATATCATTGGTTATAAAACATATTTTCTCAAGAAAGTAGCATGTGAACAAAGGTATGATGTGTATGAAATGGTTTAACATTAATATGTGAAAATTATATGATTTAAAAGGGCACTAATTGTATATTATGAAAATTGGTAAAATAATCCATACATAGGATTAACATGACATGCTCAAGATAAAATAATGCATAAGAAAACCATGGCTTTAGTTAAGTAAGCAGAAAATGTTTTGCAAATGTCCTAAAAAGTGCATGGAAAGATTTGCCTAAAAAATGATCCATAATGATACAAAATGGTACCTACATTGTAAATCTTTTGTTTACTTAAGTTCAAATGAAATTGGAAACTATTTTTGAGGCCAATGTGAAAATATAAAATGACATAAACTTATGCCTAAATGGCCAATTGTTTTTGCATAAAAAGGGTATATGAAGATGCTTAGAAATTAGTGGTTACGGGCCTATAATAGTGTCATGAACTCATATTGTGACTTATAACTGTCCTATAAAAGGACCATTTTGGGGTTAACTTGAGTATGACATGCAAATTGCACATATTAAGACCATAATTAATGAAAATATAATGGATTTAACTATGCCTATAGCCAATAATTTAAATTAGGCTTAGAAAACATACTCGTAATTGTCCGGTAGGACAAAAAATGACCAGTAACTGTCCAGGTCAAATTTCAACCATTGAAATAAATTTGTAGCTGACTATTAAACATTATTAAATATTATAAAATAATGACCCATGAATAAATAAGCATAAAATAAAATTAGATTGCCCATTAGTTAGACACCCAGTAAATGGCTTGACCGATCAACTAGGGATTTGCAACTGTTAGATGTGTTTGTTGTTAGACTAGGTAGGTGTAGCCACTAAGGTCCACTAGATGAGCAACTGCATAATGATATAGATTATGTCATTATCTTTAGTCAAACTAGGTGGGTGAATCCACTGAGGTCCATAAGCTGGGCCACTGCACAATGATATATATATATATATATATATATATATATATATTAATGATGTATACTAATGTAGTGCTATGGTGAGACAAGGATAATTTTATTTGTCTAGTATGTATTCCATTTACCATGTTGACATAAAGCTATGATTTTATCATGTTGTATAATTAGTTTGTTCTATAATATGCATATTGTTGTCATACTAAAACTATTGTGTAGTCTGCATGGACTTTTTCTAACAAGGGACATAATCTATACAGATGGGCTTCTACTATTCTTGTTTATTTTTTCTTTAAGTCTGCATGGATTCCTTCTCATAAAGAATGTAGTCCACAAGGATATATTTGTGTTAAACATGTTTATTCTATCATGTATTCTGCACGGACTCCCTTTTACGAGGATCATAGTCTGCATAGACATTTACTTTGTACTTCTATTTTCACACGTATTTGTATTTTTCATCCTCTTTACCTCTCCTTATGAATCCTTATTTTCTATCATTAACCTTTTCCTTATTTGGTATTATTAACCTTTTCCTTCTCACTAGAGTTGAGGTCCAGATAGACATAATAACCCTTATATGCAGTGGTGCACATGGACAAATGCTAGAGCTTTAGAGTCTGTATAGACTTATCGATGTACAAATGGGACCAATTAAGTGTTTTATTTTATTTCCTTTTATTTTGTACTTATTATATCTTTTAGTTTATTTTGAGTAGTAATAAGTAGTTAAACAACTTGTTTTACATGTAAAATTTTAACTTTATATCAATGGTTTTTCTATCTAATTAATTTGTGTTTTCCTAACAAAATTGTTTTAAGTTTTCCCTAATCAAAAGTCACACTAAAAATGTATTTTAATAAAGACTAATCTTCTAGAGATAGGAGTTGTGTAGTTACCATCAATTCCTATGGAATTACAGCTAATTGTTAGGTCATACCACAATTAATCAATAGCCCAATTTCTAGATGTCAATAGATGATATACTTGTTGTATGCTTTAAATACCACAATTTACTTTTTCTAAGTGAAAAGGTGACATAACTACTTTAAATATAATGCATGCTTGCTTGATACAGGATTGATAAATGTTATAATATACAAAGAAGGCATATTATTAAGGCATATATAAGATCTAAATTTTGAACCTTTCTAGTATAGAAGATTAAAGGTTTTGGTGTAGAGGCTAGGTGGTGACTCCTAAACACTAAACTGTTCTTGTGCCTAATAAAATACATTATTTTCTTTACA
>CANXYI011999188.1:0-15887 GCA_948208565.1 Hura crepitans
TAGTATCAACAACATATGACATGGAAGAAATGGTATAGGAAAAGAGGGACCTTTTTCAGAGAAAGAGGCAGTTTACTGTGGGATAGTCTAGGACAATATTAGGAGATGGGAAAAAGAGAAGGGAGGGTTAGTCATAGGCACAGTCTTAGACTAGGTTTCAGTATCAGACATGTTATTAGTCACAAGCTTTAACTGTTAGACGTCGATTGCCTCCATGGTCTGGTAGTACTTTAAGTATAGGGGGCAATAGAAATGGACCTCCCATATATGCCACTTGTTAGAGAAGGCTATAGTCACAAGCTTTAGTTTGAGTAAGTTTTTTTTTCTAAAACTCGACATTTTTCCATGTTTCCTAGGTGCCCAAGAGTGTGTCTACACTTTTCGTTTTGTGTTTTTAGCTTCCATTGATTTTATACGAATTTTTGTTTATCGAGTCTGTTCTTAGCAATTATTGAAATAGAATGAGCTTATAATAAGAGGGAGACAGAGCTCTAGATGAGCTTCATGGTATATTTTAGACATGATAGGTATCTATAATTGATCTATCTTATACAAATTCTTGTATGCCGTAGCTTATGCCTAATGTATTGATATGTATGCTTATGAAGAAATGGCTTTGTATGTGATTATTTGGCATGAAAATCATGATGTTGGATAAGATATAACATGTATGTATGTTAAATGTTAAAAGAAAGCATGCATGATTATGGTATAGCAAGATGGACGAATGGCTATGAGGGTGTGTCCATGTGTTTATCATATAAGAATTATACAAATGATCACATATTAATATGAGTTGATGAAATATGTTTTATGAGCATGTTGCATGATAGTTCATAATGGATTTATACCATGGGAATGTGTATGTGGCCTTATGGATAAATGGCCATTAGAGTATGTTTATGGGATATGTCATGTAATGCATGTGAGAAAGCATAATTAATGACTTATGAATGCTTTTATACAATATAAGCATGAGCTAAGGCATGAGGAATGATGTATCTAGTTATGTAAGGATGGAGGTGTGAATGTATCATATACATATATTTGCATGTAAGTATGCATCATGTTAGTTGAGTGTTTGATTTTATACATTTATAGCATAATGAGATGACATATATAAGAGACTAGGTATGGTGTAAGATAAAAGCGTATATTGTTGCTTGGTATGCCTTAGCCAAATGAGATGTGCAATTATGACCATGAGTGTGAGGCATAATGTGTTCAAGTGAATTATGTGCCTACTGGGGTAGGTAGATAGAATTATACACGTGTTTAAGCATAATCTTATGATATTTGAAGACATATACATAAATGTGTGATGATACATGAAAAAGGTGGAAGGATATGTCTAAGTATGTAAGCATGAATGTTTATAGATAAAAGTGATTAAGCCATGACATGAGAGCACAACACAAGTGTGTGTGTGGAAGTGTAGTGGCCAAATGGCTTTATTGACTTCTAATACATGTATATGCTTTAAAGTGAGCATGTAATGAAAGATACATGATCATATGTTAGAAATGGATCATGAGGTGTTAATTATGTGTATATAAGCATATAATGATGATATATAACATGAGTGAGTGATTAATGCATGTGACCTTGTGCTTAATCACCAAAATATGGAATATAACACAATATTTCCAATTTAATCAATTTTTGAAGATGCCAAAATCAAAATAAGTTACCCTAATCTTTTATGTGATGGTGTAATTAAAAACACATTAGGATAGACCATATGAGTAACAACCTAGATATGGATAGGTTGATCGGTTAACTAGGGAGAGATAGTAGCTGTTAGGGCACTTTGGTGCTTTGAAGTTGGTTTACAGGTCATTTTTTAGTCTGACCCAAAGACCTATATTTTTTTATCTTTGGATTCATATAGGTGCAACTACCATTCAAGTCCTACAGGGCTACTATACACTTTTATATGGGTACATTTTCCATTAAGGTCCATTAAAATCACTGTACATCTTTGCTAGTGCAGCAGCCATTTAGGTTTGAAATGTAGGCCACTGCACATGATGATCCCAATATCTATAGGATTTGTGTTCTCATTAATATAGACATTATACAAAAAGTTGAATGGACATAAGAAAAGAAATTTAATAGTCTCTTACACATAATGCATGGTTCTTGTCACGTGAGTAATGAATGGTATAAAGTATATAGTATCAATATTATGTATAACCATTTTATAGCATGTATAAAATGACATATAGTGTATTATATATAGATATGCTCACTGTGTACAATTATTTTCCTCATCCTTCATAATCCATATCCATAGGATGAATGATATTATGTTTTCCATAAGTTATATTGTCTAGATCTTATATAATAAAGCATGATTATATATGGCATTATGCAAAAGTTATTTCGATTACACCATTAAGCTATCCGCTTAGTGCATCATTTTATTTGTAATGCATAAGTCAAAAGGATGATTGAGCTAAAGCCTTGAGACTTCCAGATAAGTAAGAGAAGACCATTCTTTTTTGTATATTTTGCTATATGTGATTGAATTATGAGATATATAGACATAAAAAGTGCACTCTTATGTTGCATGTAATTAGTCTTGGGCCTAAATGATGTTGTTTTATAATTCTAAATAAAAAATGGTTTTGTAACTGAATTTAAACTCTTTAAACTATTTTATGCTTTTATGTTGTCTCTTCTTAAGGTTGAGATTGTGGTTGTGATTGTTGATTTTAGAGTGATTAGGAGGATCACAAGTGTTGAGAGAAGATTGAATGTTTTATAGAAGGGTTGATTTCACTTGCATGCTACTATTCAAAAATTTGGGATAGTGCCCAGTATAGCTATTATGTTGCTGAAATTTCTAGCATAATGATTCTCAAATTGAATATGTAACTCAATTTTGAAAGGTTTTTAGTAAACTGTATTTTTATTAATATGGATTTTTTTGTAAAGAATGTTTTAAATATGCTTTGGTATGAGTATGTGAGTTGTATATCAGATAACATGTTATGTGCACCCTCCTTAGTCGAGTTTGGTGACCAGTCGGCGACTAGACCAAGTAAGAGGTACAACATTTTATGGTATCAGAGCTCTAATTTAGGCATTCCTAGGCAATATAAAAGTGTTGTAGGAGTCAAGTCTATATATGACATTATTTAATGACACTAAGGCTTATCAATCATTCTTGTGCCTATAGTTAAGATGAGTGCACCATAAGAAAAAGAGAAAGGATAGGCTTCTATGTCTATCGAATAGGAGTTAGATAGGGTGGCTCTATGTCTGGTACTATTGCAAGGTAGGTATCATCGACAGCTCAAGTTTTGCCAGTGTTTTTACAAGATATGTTGTAGCTTTTGTGATAGGCTACAACAACTGATCAGCCTCTTACCCCATAGTAGCAAGATATTCCCTTAGCTCTCCAAAAGAACTACCTAAAGAGAGTTAAGCGAATGGGAGCTAAGGATTTTAAAGGAAAGGGTGAAGTGGATCATAGAACAATAGAGTACTAGTCGGACCATACTAAAAAGATAATAGAACTAATGCACCATACACCTACAGAGAAAGTAATATGTGCCACTTCTTTGCTCCAAGAAGAAGCCTTAAAATGGTGGGATGACCTGATAGCTTTTAAGATAAAGGATGAGTTGACTTAGGAATTTTTCTAGTTAGAGTTTTAAAAGAAATACAATCTTGAGGATTATCTAGATGATAAAAGGTAGTAGTTCATGGACCTTAAGTAGGAGCAGAAGTCCATATGAGAGTATGAGAAGGACTTCTTTATGCTTAGTTGCTATATCAAAGATACTGTTTCTATAAAAGCTGACAAGTGTAAGCGATTTCAAAAAGGATTACATGTTGACATTAAGTCTCACATGGTTCCTCTGAAGATTAAAGACTTTAACCAGCTTATTGTAGTTTGTTGCTCCATAGAGAGGGTGCAAAAAGAGAAATTTGAATACTATCAGAAGAAGAGATCTTCTGAACTTATAACATCTGATACTATACAACAATCAGGTAAAAGATTCTGAGGGAATCAATTTGGGGTACCATAGTCATAGATGCAAGGTTAGTCTCAAAAGATTGCCCAAGGAAATTAGAATAGGGGTAAGACTGGACAACAGTCACAGGTAGCTAGTACACTTGGTTCTACAACTAATGGCAACTAGGTTCCTCAGTGTCTAAGTTGCCATAAGAGATGCAAGGAAGAATATTGGTGGAAAAAGTAAGGAGTATGCTTCAAGTGTGGCTCACCATATCATTACCACATAGATTATCCCAAAAGAGTTAAAGGCAGATAGGGATTTGCATAGGTTTCCATCTGATGCCAGAAGGGAGATTGATAAGATGAGCTAAAGGGAGCTCAAAGGGATAGAGTTGAGTCCAGAGCTGAGCATAGAGCTCCTATCCGATAGTATGCCATCAGGGTACGGGAAGAGGTTGATAAGCCAAATGTCATAGTTAGTATATTCTTTCTTTTTGATTCATTTGTTTAAGCTTTGATTAATATGGGGTCTACACATTTATATGTTCGCACATTATGAGCATGAGACTAAGGGTTAGAGTCAGAGCTCATGGACTTAGAGATTATGGTTAGCAATCCAATAGGTCAACAGGTTCTAGTGAACAAGGTTTACAAGCAGTGTCTATTGTTAGTAAAAGGACAACAATTTTTGGTTGATCTCATCAAGTTACTATTTGATGAGTTTGATACGATATTGGGAATGGATTAATTGTCCATGTATTAGGCAAATAATAGATTGCAAGTTGAAGAGGTTGACCCTCAAGGCTGAAGATGGGGCTGAGATTATAGTAGTAGGCAAGAGGATAAACTTCTTATCTAATGTGATCTTGATAGACATGGTAAGGCATCTATTGAAGAAGGTTGTCAAGCCTTCTTAGATCATATGTTTAATACCCATAGTGGAGAGCTGGATGCTAGTTGTATACCAATGGTGTTAGAGTTTGTGGATGTATTTCTAAAAGAGTTGCCCAGTTTGCCTCTAGAATAAGAACTCGAGTTTAGTATAGAGGCATTACCTGGCACTGCTCCAATATCTATAGCACCATATCAAATGGCACTGGTTGAGTTAAAGAAGTTAAAGATTTAGCTTAAAGAGCTACTTGATAAAGGTTTCATTAGGCTTAGTGTTTTACCTTAGGGAGTACTAGTGCTGTTTGTGAAAAAGAATGATGGTTCTCTTGGGTTATGTGTGGATTACTGCCAGCTGATCAAAGTGACCATCAAGAAGAAGTATTTATTGCCATGGATTGATGACCTTTTTAATCAACTTAAGGGTGTGAAGTGTTCACTAAGATTGATATGTGGTCTAGTTACTATCAATTGAGAGTAAAATAGTCTAATATGGCAAAGACAATATTCAAAACAAGATATGGCCATTATGAGTTTTAGTAATGCCATTTGGGCTTACCAATGCCTCTGTGCCTTTTATGGACCTAATGCATAGGGTGTTTTGACCTTTCTTGGACTAGTTTATGGTTGTCTTTATTAATGATATCTTAGTTTACTCCACAATTAAAGAGGATCATGAGCAGCATCTGAGGATGGTTTTGCAGGTTTTGAGAGATGAGAAGTTGTATGCTAAGCTTAACAAGAGTGAGTTTAAGCTTAGTGAGGTGTCTTTTCTTGGGCATGTTGCTTTTGCTGGAGGGATTTGAGTTGATCGAAGTCAGATAGAAGCAGTTATGGAGTGGAAGCCACTAAGGAACACAACAAAGATATAGAGATTTCTTAGTCTAGCAAGATATTATAGATAGTTTGTCAAGGGATTCTCCTTGATAGTAGCACCTAGGACTCATTTATTATGGAAAAATATCAAGTTTATTTGGGATGACTAATGTTAAGAGAGTTTTGACAAGCTTAAATTGACATTGACAGAAGCACCAATTCTAGTTCAGTTGATTCTGGGAAGGACTTCACTATTTACAATGATGCTTCACATAATAGGTTAGCTTGTGTTCAGATGTAAGAGGGCAAGGTGGTTGCCTATGCTTCTAGGCAATTGAAGCAACATGAGAAGAACTACCCTACTCATGATTTAGAGCTTGTAGCAATAGTATTTGCATAAAGATATAGAGACATTATCTTTATGGCGAGAAATGTTACATATACATGAAACACAAGAGTCTAAAGTATCTTCAAACACATAAAGAGTTGAACACGAGGCAGAGGCAATAGATAGAGTTGATTAAAGACTATGATTATTTGATTGCATATCATCTTGGCAAGGCCAATATTGTCATAGATGCTCTTAGCAAAAAGCTCATGGCAACTTTGAGAGCTATGAATGTCAGGTTGCAATTGATGTTAAGTGGTGTTTTATTGGTAAAGATGAAAGTCAAGCCTAATTTGATTTAGCAAGTTAAAGATGGTCAGAGAAATGATCATTGGTTAATGAGTGTCATATGAGCCATCCAAGAGGGGAAGCTAAGTAAGTATGAGATAAAGAGTGATGATTGTTTGTATTACCACAATAGGATCTATGTTCTAGACGTTGAAGGGCTAAAGAAGCATATTTTGGATGAGGCACACAACGCTCCTTATGCTATACACCTAGGTAGCATAAAGATGTATCAGGATCTGAAGTTGTCATACTAGTGGCCTGGTATAAAGAGAGATGTGTCATAGTATGTGATCAGATGCCTTACTTGTCAATAGGTGAAAAACATCAAGTTCCATCTGGTTTGTTGTATCCTATAGCAATTCCTAAATAGAAATGGGATAAAGTCACGCATAGACTTTATAGTTGGGTTGCCCATGATAAAGAAGATACATGATTCAATACGGGTTAATGTATATCGTCTTACCAAGATAGCTTATTTCATACTAGTAAGGATGGACTATTCCATGGAAAAACTTGTTTAATTGTATATAGATGACATCATCAGGTTGCATGGAGTATTGTCTTCAATCATATCGGATCGAGACCCATGGTTCACATTGAGGTTTTAGAAGAAGCATCACAATTCCTTGGCTACACAGTTGAGTTTTAGTATAACTTTCCATTCTCGGACTGATAGACAGTCAGAAAAAGTCATTTAAGTAATCTTTTGATACTTGAAGGATTTGATTTTAAGATATGTATGATGTTATGCTTATGATGAAGAAACCTTATCAGATGGTTAAAAACATGTTGAGAAGTTGTGCCATCAAGTTCAAAGGTAGCTGGGTTTGTTATCTATCATCAGTAGAGTTTGCTTACAATAATAGTGACCAAGGAAGTCTAAGAATGGCTCCTTATGAGATGTTGTGTGGAAAAAAGTGAGAACACCTTTATGCTGGAATGAGCTCAGTGAAACCAAGCTCATGGGACCAAATTTGATAAAGGATGCTGAGGAGAAGGTAAAGATCATCAAGGAGAAGTTAAAGGTAGCTTCTGATAGACAGAATTCTTATGTTGATCTCAAGAGGAAAGATGTGGAATTTGAAGTGAAGAAAGTTCTAAAGTTTGGCAAGAAAGGAAAGCTGAGTTCAAGGTTTATTAGGCCATACGAAGTAATAGAACATGTGGGGCCAATAGCTTATAAACTAGCACTGCCACTTGAACTTCAACAGATTCATGATGTTTTTTATATATCTATGCTTAGAAGGTACATATTAAATCCAACACATATTTTGTCAGTGGGAGAGGTCAAGGTGAGATTAGATTTGTCAAATGAAGAAGAACCAATCAGGATTTTGGCCAAAGAAGTCAAAGAGTTGTGGAATAAGACAGTTCTACTGGTAAAGGTTGTTTGGAAGCACTATGGGATAGAAGAGGCGACATGGGAAATAGAAGCTCAAATATGATAACAATATTCGTAGTTGTTTGAGCTAGGTAATATCAAGGACAACATTTCTTTTAAGATGGGAAGTAATGTAATGACCCAACAATTCCAACTTTTATAAATAGTACTTTCCTTGAATGAATAGCATTCTCTAGACCCAAGATACACTAAAGCTACTCAATGGAAGTATTAGTCATAAAATAATTTTGGACAAAGTTTGTGACCAATGAAAAGTCATTTAGTTAGTTAAAAATTGTAACACCACTACCTGAAACTTGAAGAAACCCAATAGGAGGTGCAACTTCCTACTAGGTCACCCATCCTAAAATTTCTTAAATCCATATTCTTTAACACTTATGGACTTATTTATTCAATAGATAGATTTTGCCTAATTCTTTAGTCTAAGCTTTAATCATCATCATATGGGTTATATTAGACATAAAAATCCATTTTATAGGCATTAATAGATTCTCCAAAAATTTGGGCAACACAACGGCTACCTAGGTGACATGTCTACAATTTAAACTTATGAAAAACACTTCTAATAGTAGTTCATGACAAATGTCACCCTCTAAATCCTTCTGGTCCTCCAATATCATCATCCTAACAATCACAATCATCACATAGGACCTCAGGCCCACAATCATCAAAACTCAAAAAATAAAACCATTCAGGTAAAGGCCTTTATATAATCTATAGTCTTAAGCTTAACAGTTATAGACACTAGCAGCATCTAAGCTGCTTAAGCCTAAAACCACAATATGTATATGAGTGCATCTAATTAGTCCCAAAAGTACCAAAAATATACCTTTCACTATTGTCACTGCTAAACTACAAAATCTACAGAGGTTGGACTGCATTCTGCTATTACCTGCACACTAGAACATTGATACATTGAGTATAAAACTTAGTGGCGAATTTGATATAATATAAAAACATGTCAATACAAGCATACATACATATCACATATACCATGAATGCAAAATGCATCATACAATGTCTCTATTATAAAAATAATATTATTTTATTCCTCGACCTCAATATTATATTAATTATTCTGATGCCATTATTTAATTTATCACAATTCTTATTATTACTATTTATCATTATTCGTTATTTAATTTATTACAAAGGCCTAACTAGTTATACTACACTTATATACATTAGATAAAAGGGAAAATAACTACTCTGTAGGTGGCCCACATTTTAGACCTCAGTCTCTGCACTAACCTAGTGAGCCTCAGTCACTGCACTGACCTGGTCTAATAGTAGGGACTTGGAACTCCCCAGTATTAGACTTATTATATCATCAATGCATCATAGTGCAGTGGCCCAGCTTATAGACCTTAGTGGCTACACCCACTTGGACTGATAATAGGGATCTGCCTATACCATATAGAAATATCAACATTATACTGTGCAATGACTCAGCTGGTGAACCTCAGTCAATGCACCGACCTAGTGTAGTGGCCAAGTTATTAGGACTTCAATGGTTGCACTTGCCTATATCATTAAATTAGTAAAGGCCAAGAGGACCAATACCTCTAGCAATTGCAAACCCCTAGTTGACCAGTCAACCCATCTAGTGGGTGTCTAACTAATGGGCCTACCATCTCTTAATTATTTTTACTCCATTAATGATCCTTTACTTGATTTATTTCTAAGTGATTGATACATAGTTATGAATTATTTTACTCAGTCTATCTTCTTAGCCAGACAGTTATGGGTCACTTTTTATTTTGGATAGTTATAGGTATATTTTTATACTAGACATTTATAGATCCTTTTATATCCATTTCATGCCATTATCATAAGTCATTTTTCATGTCCATGTCATGTAACAATTACAAGTCATTTCTACATATTCATTTTCATTACAGAGTTACGGGTCCATTTTATTTTTAGGGACACAATTATAGGTCAATTTCTATTTTCCTTAGGCATTTTCTCATACCATTTCAAGAAATTTTAACATGCCATTCTAGGCCACATATTATCATGTTCTATGCAATCCAATAAGGCAGCAACATTGGCCTTACCTTTCTATCAAATCAAGTATTTCACAGGCATAAGTCACTTTTTAAGCCATTTTAAATCCATTTCTTCATGCCATTTCTACACTACCTTTATTTAACATACATTGTACTATTTTTATACATATGATTACTTATATTTCATGCCACGTACATGTCATACATCATATGTTCATCATATTCCACTATGTATACACGTCATTCACCACGCAACAAATATATATTATGTCATGCCACCATATCATATCTCTTGACCAATGCATAATCATGGTTACACACATGCACATTCTCACATTTCACCATACATACACATCATACATCATATTTCCACCATCCACCCACATGTACACATGACATACCACACATGCCCTACCATGCCATTATGTACACACCTCTCGACTACATCACAATCATGAACACACATGCATTTTTTTGACCAATTATGCATACCTATCATCCATACTCATGCCATACATAACAATTCCCATCATCCTCACCATACTCATGCCATAACATCATTTACATGGCATGCCAAGCTATACATACCTCTTAGCTAAAATGAGTCTATGACTTTACATCCATTTTCCCCAACAAATTCACAACAAATTCATCATTATCACAATCAAAGGACACTACACCATGGCTATACCAGCATCCTTATGCCATTACATAATCAAATCATCATTTCCATACATATTTACATTATAATCACCATTTCCATACATATTTACATTATAATTTACATTCACACATATCATGGCATGTTACTATTATATCAAATTCACATGCCTATATCAAATTTGAGGGCTTTCTTACACATTAAAAGCTTTAATTCCTTTGTTCTCCTTAATTACTCCTTATGCCTAGATAATGAAATTCTTAGCTTAGAAAATTCATAGAAAATCATACCAAGCTCCAATTGAAAATCTAAAAATATGGTGATCCTTAAAATTGAGGAGACCACTTGAAACTAAAATTAAAAGGAAGAAAGAATCATTTACACTTTTTTTTTTATTTTAGGCTTACATACACTAAACTTAAACTTTAGGCAATTTTTTCCAACTTCTAATGGTGGCTATGAAGTCTCACAACTTTAAGGACAATTTTTTGCATATTTATCATGATTTTTGGTGGCAAATTAATGGTGGTTTGCTGTGGCCATGGATGAAAAATGGTGAAGGTGGTGTCAGTAAAGAGAGAAGGGAAAATGGTGGAAGTGAGTGGAGATGGTGTTGAGTTGGCAATTGGAGATCCATGTGGCTAAAAAAGAGTATTTATAATGATGTGTGGGTGCCTCAAGTAGTGATATGTGGCACTCAAGCTTCACAAAAAATCTTGATTTTCATTTGTAAAGTTTGGAAATTTTAAAAATTCATTTAGACCTCTAAAAATCATTGCATCTATTCTAAAAATCCTTGATTAGGCCTATTTATGGTCTTATAAAATCTCATGTCCAAATTCCATCAGTAAGTCGGTTAAATAATTTCTCAAAAAATTGAGACATTTCGAGAAATTATCAAACGACCTTAAAAAATTAAAGTTCTTTCACCAATAAACTTAGTGGAATTTTTGACTTCCAAGGTATAATATTTTCAGGTCTTTTCGGGCACATCTCAAGTTATTCCCTGCCCAAGTTCATTTGAGGCCACGATTCACTAGGTTATGGCCTAAAATGAATTATTAGTTTTACTAAATTTTTAAATAAATTCATTTTACCCATTTTTTGGCCCGTCAAAGTTTCATGACCATTACCCCTTTTTTTGGGCCTTGTAAAGGTAGTCAAGATACCTTTTCTGACCTCGGAGGTACTGTTCACATAACCTCAACTTACGGGCATTACAAAAATGTAAAGAAAGTTTTATGGTAGTGTCTCATGAATAGTGATAAAGGTAAAGTTGAACTATAAAATATTTCTTTTATGCTTAAAATTACTCGAGATTAATACAACTTGGTACTCAAAAATTCTAATTAGCTTGTTGGTGTTAGAATTGGAATTTTTAGAGATCAGGAAGTAATTTTACTAAAAATAGGTTATGTTAAAAATTGCCTTTTTAATATGTTTTTTGCAATTTTTGAGCATAAATTTTTATGGGCTTTTTAGTGCTAATTAAGGAATATTTATGAGGTCTCAAAAGAAAGAAATCAAGGTAAGAAAATGTTAAAAAAATAAAAGAAAGAAAGGATTATATAAGGTTAACTTATGGTAAAAAATAGAAGATATCATCTTACTCTTTGAGACCACAAGCTGACAGCTTAAAAAAGGTAAGATGAGCCATTTTTTGTCTCACTCAATCTTGATTCTCACTTAATATCTTATGTTCAAGACCAAAGTTCACATGTCAATAGCTCAATAAGCTTAATTCCACCTTGATTTGCTCTAGAAAATGAAGAAAAAAAGCACATTAAACATAAAGTGAATAGTGAATAACTTTAGTTCGAGTAAGTTTTCCAAAACCCGACATTTCTCTAAGTTCCCTAGGTGCCCAATAGTATGTCTATGCTTTTAGTTTCATGCTTTAAGCTTCCATTGATTTTATATGGATTTTTTATCGAGTTTGTTCTTGGTAGTTATGAAAATAAAACAAAGGGAAGGCGAAGGCCTAGATGAGCTCTGTAGTGTATTTTGGACATGATAGGTATGTGTAATCGATCTATCTTATGCAAATTCTTGTATGCCCCAGCTTATGCCTAATGTATGTTTATGTATGCTTATGAAGAAATGGCTATATATATAATTATTTGGCATGAAAATTATGATTTTTAATGATATATAACATGTATGTATGTTAAATGATGAAAGAAAGTTTGCATGAGTATAGTATGGCATGATACCAAATGGCTAAGAGGCTGTGTACATGTGTTTATGGTATAAGATGCATGCAAATGATCACATATCGATATGAGTTGGTGAATTATGTTTTATGAGCATGTGGTATGATAGTTCATGATGGATTTATACCATGGGGATGTGTATGTGGCCTTATGGCTGAATGGCTATTAGATTATGTTTATAGGTATATCTCATAAAATACATGTGAAAAAGCATAATTGATGACTTATGAATGCTTTTTTACAATATAAGCATGAGATGAGACTTGAAGAATGATGTACGTATATATATATGGATGTAGGTGTGAATGTATCGTATAGCTATGTTTGGATGTAAGTATACATCATGTTAGTTAATGTTAGATTTTATGCATTTATAGCATAATGAGATGACATACACGAGAGACTAGGTATGGTATGAGATAAAAGCGTATATTGATGCTTGGTATGCCTTAGCCAAAAGAGATGTGCAATTGTGAGCTTAAGTGTGTGGCATAATGTGTACAAGTGAATTATGTGCCTATTGGGATATGTAGATAGAATTATACATGTGTTCAAGCATAATGTTATGATGTTTGAAGTCATATACTTATATGTGTGATGATACATGCATAAGGTGGAAAGACATGTCTAAGTATGTAAGCATGAATGTTTATAGATAAAAGTGATTAAGGCATGACATAAGAGCATAGCACAAGTGTCTGTGTGTAAGTGTAGTGACCGAATAGATTTATTGACTTCTATTCCATGTTTATGCTTTAAAGTGATCATGTAATGAAAGATACATGATCATATGTTAGAAATGGATCATGAGGTGTTAATTATGTGTATATAAGCACATAATGATAATATATAACATGAGTGAGTAATTAATACATATGACCTTATCCTTAATCACCAAAATATGGGATACAACAAAATATTTTCAATTTAATCAATTTTTGATGATACCAAAATCTAAATAAGTTACCTTAATCTTTAATATGATGGTGTAATTAATAACACATGATGATAGCCCATATGAGTAACAACCTATATATAGATAGGTTAGTTTATCAACTAACGAGAGATAGTAGCTGCTGGGGCACTTTGATGCTTTGATGTAAGTTTACATGTCCACTTTTAGTTTGACCTAAAAACCTTTATGTTTTTTTATCTTCGATTCATGCAAGTGCAGTTGCCATTTAGGTCTCATGGGGCTACTATACACTTTTATATGGGTACAATCATCATTTTGGTCCATTAGGATCACTGCACATCTATGCTAGTGCAGCAGTTGTTCAAATCCAAAATGTAAGCCATCTTGATATCTATAGGATTTGTGTTCTCATTAATATAGACATTATAAAAAAATTGAAAGGACATATAAAAAGAACTTTAATAGTCTCTTACACATAATGCATGGTTTTTGTCATGTGAGCATTAAATGGTATAAAGTATGTAGTATTGGTATTATGTATGACCATTTTATAGCATGTATAAAATGACATGTAGTGTGTTATATATAGTTATTTTCACTATGTACAATGATTTTCCTTATGCTTGATAATCAATATGCATAGGATGAATGATATTATCTTTACCATAAGTTATATTAGCTAGATCTTGTATAATAAAGCATGTTTATATATGGCATTATGCAAAAGTTATTTCCATTACACCGTTAAGCTATTCACTTAGTGCATCATTTTATTTATGATGTATAGGTCAAGAGCATGATTGAGCCTAAGCCTCTGGACTTTTAGATAAGAAGGAGAATACCATTCTTTATGGTATATTTTTCTATATGTAATTGAATTATGAGATGTATAGACATAAAAAATGCACTCTTATATTGGATGTAATTAGTCTTAGCATTAAATGTTATTGTTTTATAATTGTAAACTGAATATGGTTTTGCAATTGAATTTAAACTCTTTAAACTGTTTTATACTTGTATGTTATCTCTTTCTTAGGTTGAGATTGTGGTTGTGATTATTGATGTTGGAGTGATTAGGAAGATCACAAGCATTTAAAGATGATTGAATGTTTTAGAAAAGCATTGATTTCACTTATAGGTTACTATTTAAAAATTTTGGATAGTGCCTTATACAGCCGTTATGCTATTGAAATTTCTAGCACGATGATTCTAAAATTGAATATTTAACTCTATTTTCAAAGGTTTTTAATAAACTATATTTTTATTAATATGAAGTTTTCATAAAGAACATTTTTAAGCTTTAGTATGAGTATATGAGTTGTATATCGAATAGCATGTTATATGCACCTTTCTTAGTCGGGTTTGGCGATCGACTGGCAATCGAATTGGGTAAGGGGTACCACACCCCAAATCAAAGGTGTAGAATTCATCTTGCACCTTTTTAAAGCCCAATATGGTGAAAATCGAGCAAAATAAGGTCGATTTGGATAAAATCAAGTAAGGAGAAAATTAGAGGTTCAAATTTCTTATAGTAGTAAGTTGGTTATTTTTAAGGTTTATAATTTTTCTATGTTATTTTATGAGCCAAAATAAGTGGTCCTAGTTTTAATTTGGAGTTTGGAGCAACTAGGAATTTTCTATGAATTTTTCTAATGAAAAATGCATTATGTTTCTAGTGAATTTTTTATGTGAGCATAGGATGATCAAACCAATGGTGTGGAAGGCTATTTTGGAGGCAAATAAAGTTATATAAAAGTGTATTCAAAGAAATATGCATGTGTGTGTGTTTGATTAATTTAAAGTGTATGTGTGTGTGTGTGTATGGAATTAATTGGTTATATATTTATGTCATGAATAATTCATATTGAAGGAAAATTTAAGATATGTGACTGTGTTTAACATGATTTAATTAGTTAATTTGGTAAAATAGATGAGTTGATTAAATTAGTCATGTATAGTTATATGGCATTTAGTTTATGTTAGTGATGAAATTATTGAATATGTGCATGTTAATATGATATTGTAGGAAATTAATGGAATATAATAAATAAAAGGATGATTAAAATGAGGTTAGATTGAATATGTTTTTAACAAAATAAGTTTGTTATGTGTATGTGAAGTATGGTATAATAAATGTATAAGTATGTGTAATGATGTTTAAGTTAGTAAATTTTATGAATTATGTATGTTATGGTTAGAATTAAGTGGTAATTAATGCATTAAAGTTAATGGCTAAAAATGATATTAGGTGAAATATGAATAAGATATATGAATGTATAATTTGATGTATATGGTATACATAAATTAGGTTTAATAATATATTTATTCTAATA
>CANXYI011999379.1:0-11248 GCA_948208565.1 Hura crepitans
CCCTACTTAGACTGTGTCTTTGTCTAGAAGTCGGTGGTTTGTTCCTGTCATTGATTGTTGCACCAGAATGACTTAGGTATATTTACTAAAATCAAAGAGTGATGTTTTTCATGCTTTCAGTCCTTTCATAAGATGGTCTGCAATCAATATGATGCTAAGATCAAAGTTTTTCACACTGATAATGGCACAAAATATATGGACTGTAGGTTTAATGCGTATTTAGAATCTCATGGGATTATTCATCAAACCAATTGCCCTTATACTAGTGCTCAGAATGGGATGGCTGAGAGAAAAAATTGGCATTTGTTAGAAGTTGCCAGATCTCTTATGTTTACAATGAATCTTCCAAAGTCCTACTAGGGAGATGTAATTCTTGTTACAACTTATCTTATCAATAGGATGCCCCTCAAAACCCTAAACTTTAAGAGTCCTTTGGAAATATTAAGAAGGAAAACAGAATATATTGTTCCCCTGAAGTGTTTGGGTGTGTTTGCTTTGTCCATAATAAACATGTCGAGAAACTAGATCCGAGGGCCATTAGATATGTGTTTGTTGGATTTCTCCTACTCGAGAAGGATACAAGTGTTATCATCCTCCATCTAGAAAGTATTATGTTAGTATAGATGTTATCTTTCGAGAATCTGCACCTTACTTTCAACCTACCCCATCACTTCTTTGGGGGGAGAATAATGCAAGACAAGTGATGCCTATTTTTGTAACTCTTAATGATCTTACTCCAAAGAGAGTTCTTTTGAAGAGCAGGTTCAAGATGAAAATGTTAATGTTCAAGAGGAGACTACCGTAGGGCGTTTAGATAAACCTGATTTGTTGAGATATTCGAGGAAAAACAAGACAGAAAGCCATTATGCAACCTACACTGCAAGACTCCTCTTCATCCCGTGAGTCATCTTCTGATTCTGTTCATAATTTTTATTTACCCATTGCTCAAAGAAAGGAGGTTAGATCATGTACCAAACATTCTATCTCTAACTTTGTTTCCTATAATTCCTCATCTCCCGCCTACAGAGCTTTTGCCTTGTCCATTTCATGTCTATTTCACAAGATTGGAAGGAAGCTCTCAAAGATCCCAATTGGAAAGAAGCCATGGTATAAGAAATGAAAGCTCTTGATAAAAATGAGACTTGGGACCTAGTTAATTCTCCAAGAAAAAAGTTGATCGCCTATAAATGGGTGTTTATAGTAAAACACAAAGTTGATGATTTGATTGACAAATACAAAGCCATATTGGTAGCTAAGAGATTCACTCAGACTTATAGAGTGGACTACTAGGAGACATTTGTACCTGTTGCAAAAATAAACAAAGTCAGAATTTTGTTATCTTGTGCAACCAACCTTGATTGGGACTAGCAGCAATTTAATGTTAAAAATGCATTCCCACATAGTGACCTGGAAGAGGAAGTTTACATAGAGATTCCTCCTGGATTTGATGATCAAAGAACCCAAGGAAAGGTGTGCAGATTAAAAAAGGCCTTGTATGAACTGAAACAGTCTCCTCGAGCATGGTTCGAGAGATTCAACAAAGCCATGATCACTTTTAGATATCAACAAAGCAATGCGGATCATACCCTCTTTATAAGGCATCACCAAGGTAAGATTAATCTTCTCATTGTTTATGTTGATGACATTGTAATGACTGGAGATGACAAAGAAGAGATGGCTCGACTGAAGAAACTCTTGGCTCAGAATCTGAAATCAAGAACCTTAGGAACTACAATATTTTCTAGGAATTGAAGTTGCCAAGTCAATTAGAGAGATCTTCATTTCTTAGAGGAAATACATTCTATATATTCTAAATGAAACTGGTATGCTAGGATGCAAACCTGTGAAATCACCCATTAAGAGCAATCATAAATTGCAAGTACGGATTAGAGAGACAATTGATAAACGGTTGTTTGGAACTCATTTATTTCACACTAGACCCAACATAGCATATGCAATCAGATGATCCACGTGAACTTCATATGCAATCTATTTTTCGTATTCTACAATATTTGAAGTCTACTCCAGGGAAGGGTCTTCTTTTCTCAAGACGTGGTCATCTCAAAATAAAAGCTTTTGTAGATGCAAATTAGGCTGGATCTCCATATGATAAGAAATCGACATCTGGGTACTGCACATTTGTGGGAGGAAACTTAGTTACTTGGAGAAGTAAGTGAAGCTTTTTGAGAAAGAGATTATTTCTTTTCTCTATTATATTTCCAAATAACTGAAGTACAAGGTATTTATACAGATTTACCATAACTAATTAGGAAATATACAGCTAGCCTCTAATAATTACAGAATAAACAATAATTATAGAATCAACTAACAAGGTCACAAATCAATATAGTCAACACTACTCCTCAAGTTGGTGCAAAGATATCACACATGCCCAACTTGCAAATCAAAGTATGAAGGGATCGATTGTTCAGTCCTTTTGTAAACACATCATCTAACTGTTTATCTAAACCCACATGAACTAAACTCAAGACACCACTTGTCAATTTTTCTTTGATGAAGTGTCGATCAATCTCAATGTACTTTGTTCATTCATGCTGAACAGGATTACGGGCTATACTAACTACCTTGTTATCACAATACAAAGAGAGTTTATCTCCTTTGGACAATTTTAATTCTTCTAGTAACTTTTTGTCATAGAAACTCGCAAACTCCTTGAAACATAGCTCTATATTCAACTTCTGCACTTGATCTAGCAACTATGTTTTGTTTTTTTCCTTCTTCTAGTGACTAAGTTTCCTCCTACAAGAGTGCAATACCCAGATGTTGATTTCCTATCATCAGGAGATTCAGCCCAGTTTGCATCTGTAAAAGCTTCTATCTAGAGGTGACCATGTTCTGAATAAAGAAGACCCTTTCCTGGAGCAAACTTCATAACGCAAAATGCGAAAAACAGCCTGCATATGAGTTTCTCGAGGAGCATGCATGAATTGGCTAACCAAGCTTACTGCATATGCAATGTCTAGCCTTGTGGGTGATAGATAAATGAGTCTTCCAACTAGTCTTTGATATCTGTCTCTCCAACCCCTACTTGCAGTTTATGGTTGCTTTCAATGGATTCTGCCGGTTTGCATCCTAGCATGTAGTCTCATCCAAAAAATCCAGAACATATTTTCTCTAAAAAATAAAGATTCCTTTGGTTGATCTAGCCACTTCTATTCCCACAAAATACTGCAGCTTCCTAAGTTCCTTGATTTCTAACTTCTGGGCCAAGAGCTTCTTTAGCCAAGCCATTTCTTCTTTATCATCTCCAGTCACTACTATATCATCAACATAAACAATGAAAATAATAATCTTACCCTTGTGATGTCTTATAAAGAAAATATGATCAGCATTGCTTTGTTTACAATGCTTTTTTCAATCTACACACCTTTCCTTAGTTTTCTCATTATCAAACCCAAGTGGAATTTCCATGTAGACTTCCTCTTCTAGATCTCCATGTAGGAATGCATTTTTAATATCAAATTGCTGCAATTCCCAATCAAAATTAGCTACACAAGACAGCAAAATTCTGATTGTGTTCATTTTGGCAACAAGTGCAAAAGTCTCTTGGTAATCCACTCCATAAGTCTGAGTGAATCCTTTAGCTCCTAGTCTGGCTTTGAACCTTTTAATTGAGCCATCAACTTTGTGTTTTACTATAAACACCCACTTACTTCCAACCAACTTCTTGCCTGGAGAAGTAACTAATTCCCAAGTCTCGTTTTTAGCAAGAGCTTTCATTTCTTCTACCATGGCTTCTTTCCATTCGGGATCTCTGAGAGCTTCTGTCCAATCCTGTGAAATAGAAAAAGCGAAGGCTCTATAGAAAGGAGACAAGGAATCATAGGAAACAAAGTTAGAGATTTGTGTACATGACCTAACCCCCTTTCTTTGAACAATGGATAAATTCAAATCAGAAGCAGAATTAGGAAATAACTCACCAAATGAAGAGGATTCTTGCAGTGTAGGTTGCATGATGGCTTTTTCAATCCTACTTTTCCTCGAATATCTCAACAAGTCAAGTTTATCTAAATGCCTAATAGTAGTCTCCCCCTAAACATTAGTCTCAACTTGAACATTTTTTCTGTCAGAACGCTCACCAGCAGTAATATCATTAAGGATGATAGGACTAGGCATCACTTCTTCTCCCTTAATATACTCCCCCTGAACAGGTGATGTGATGGAGGAAAAATAAGGTTTAGATTCTCGAAAAGTAACATCCATACTAACATAGTACTTTCTAGATGGAGGATGATAACACTTGTATCCCTTTTGAGTCGGGGAATACCCAACAAATACACATCTAAGGGCTTTAGGATCAAGTTTCCTAGCATTCCTAGAATTGACAAAACAGACACAACCAAAAACCTTAAGAGGAACAATGTAATCATTTTTTCCTTTCAAGATTTCTGAAAGGCCCTTAAAGTTTAGGTTTTTAAGAGGCATTCTATTGATGAGGTAGGCAATTACTAAGATTACATCCCCCAATAAATCTTGGGGAGATGTGTTGTAAACATAAGAGATCTAGCAACTTCCAGAAGATGCCTATTTTTTCTTTCAGCTACCCTATTCTGAGGACTAGTATAAGGACAACTAGTTTGGTGAATAATCCCATGTGACTCCAAATAAACACTAAATCGACCACCCATGTATTCTTTGCCATTATCAGTCCATAAAACTTTAATCTTCGCATCAAATTGAGTGCTAACCATATTATGAAAAGATTGAAAGCAAGAAAAAACCTCACTCTTTGCTTTCATTAAATATACCCAAGTCATTCTGGTGCAACAATCAATGAAAGTGACAAACCACCAATTCCCAGACAAAAAAACAGTTTGAGTGGGTCCCCAAACATCAGAGTGAACATTCATAAAAGGAACAGCGCTTTTATTATTACTCAAAGGAAAAGAACTTCTAGTATGCTTAGCAAACTCACAAGCATCACAAAACAAAGATTCAATTTGAGTTTTTGAAAACAAACGAGGATATAATCTTTCTAAAACAAAAGAGGATGAATGCCCTAACCGCCTATGCCACTGTATTATTTCCTGATTGACATCCTTAAATCTGCCAAAAAAAGCTTGACTAGGATCTAATTCTGGACTTCCTTCCACCATATATAAGCCATCATGCACTCTACCACTGCCAACCCTCCTCCATGTTTGAAGATCCTGAAAAACACAATGATCAAGGAAGAACTCGATTTTACAGTTTAGTGCTTTGGTGATGGAACTAACAGATAAAAGATTAACAGGAAATTTGGGAACATGAAGAACTGAAGATAGTGTAATATTCGGAATACAAACAATAGAACCTATTCCAAAAATAGGGGTTAAAGACCCATCAGCTACTCTGACGCTATCTTTTTTAAACATGGAGAGTAGTGAAGAAAGCCTTTAGAAGAGCCTGTCATGTATCTATTCGCACCAGAATCAATAATCCACGAGTTAAGAGAAGCAATAAAAGCAGTACCGGATTTCACAAAATTAAATGTGGCAGTGGTGAAAGAATCAAGCTGAGATAGAAAACGCTTGAGGTGGTGGACTTCATGAGAAGAAAATGTTTTTGCAAAGGTTGTGTCATGGGACGAGTCCACTGATTCAGAGAGATTTGCTTGAGCCTTAGTTGAATTAGCTCGTTTTCCTCCACAACCTCTAGTTGGTCGCCCATGCAACTTCCAACAAGTGTCTTTAGTATGCCTTGGCTTCCCACAGTAGTCAAAATGTAGGGTATCTTTGTCCGTAGACTTTGACTGCTCCACAAAACTACTAGCCGCTAACCTAAATTTCTCAACCAGTACGGTATAAAACATGACATTCCTCCTGCTTTCTTCCTGTTGAACATAAGAATAAGCTTCTGCAAGAGAAGGAAAAGGAGTTTTGCCAAGTACCTAAACTCGTATTTGATCAAATTCATTGTTTAAGCCAGCAAGAAAGTCATAAACCCGTTCTTTTTCCACCAACTGCTGAATTTGATAGCATCCCCAATACAATCTGCCTAGAAGTCTTGATAATAATCCGACTCTTGCCATAAGCCACTCAATTCAGAGAAGTACTGTGAAATGGTCAACTAAACTTGTTCAGTTCCATGAACACGATTGCGAATCTCAAAGATTTGAGCATCATTCCCCATATGGGAATATGTCAGCTTTCTGGCAGTCCATATTTTTTCTGCAGTATCAAGTAATAGATATTGCTTGGAAATCTGTGGTTGCATTGAGTTGATAAGCCAAGACATAACAAGAGAATTCTCGGAGTCCCACTGGCTGTATGCGACATTAGAAGAATCTAGTTTTTTCTTTTCTACAGTAATATATCCTTGTAATCGTCTAACTTTGATAAACAAAAGACATGATCTAGACCAGGCTAAATTATTTGCACTCCCTTTTAGTTCTACTGGACTAATTTGTAGATAGGGATTATCAGTAATCATGGGACCTTTTTCAACCATCTTATTTTCCATTATAAAGGCAAGAAACTACTACTAAAAAAAAGATAGAGAACCTGTGTCGGTGAAAGTGGGAACTGATGACTAGAAATTGGATTGCCGGTGTCAAAACTGTCTATTAGAGGCGGAGGAAGAGGTGTGGCAGCAAAAAAGGAGCGGGAGGTTGAGTCATGCGCATGCACGCGCCAGCATGTGGAACAATAACGGCAACTTTAAGGCGGCGCATGTGATCATGTGCAGCACCCATTGGACGAGATTTTCCAGCGAGAGACCAATCGGAGGTCGGGAATCCGTCGTGTACTAGTGGTGACAATAGAAGGTGAGAAAAAAATCAACCTTGGTACACTTATTTAAAAAAAGAAAAACGAAAAAAATACAACAGTATCGTGCAAGAACGAATCTGCCTAAAGAGAGGATAATCTCCGAAAAAGGGTAGAGGCCCTAATACCATGAAGATTTTTGAGAAAGAGATTATTTCTTTTCTCTTTTATATTTCCAAATAGCTAAAGTACAAGGTATTTATATAGATTTCCTATAACTAATTAGGAAATATACAGCTAGCCTCTAATAATTACAGAATAAACAATAATCATAGAATCAACTAACAAGGTAACAAATCAATATAGTCAACAATAAGAAACAAAGTGTAGTTGCTAGATCAAGTGCTGAAGATGAATACAAAGCTATGGCAAATCAAGTGCTGAAGCTTAATACCTATGGCTCAAGGTGTTTGCGAGCTTCTATTGTTGCAAAAGTTACTAGAGGAATTGAGACTATCTAAAGATGATAAACTTTCCTTGCATTGTGATAACAAGGCTGCCATTAGTATAGCTCATAATCTAGTTCAACATGACCAAACAAAGCACATTGAAATTGACCGACACTTCATCAAAGAAAAATTGACAAGAGGTGTCTTAAGCTTATTTCATGTGACTTCAAATAAATAGCTAGCTAATGTGTTTACAAAAAGGCTCAGTAGTCGGATCTTTCATACTTTGGCTTGCAAGTTGGGCCTGTGTGATATCTCTGCACCAACTTGACTGGCAGTGGTGACTCTAATATGATTTCCTACCTTTTATGTATTGATTTGTTAATTGATTTATTACCTTTTTAGATTATGTGTAATAATAGGCTAGCAATATATTCCTATTTAGTCATAGTTTTTTTTTTGTATAAAAACCCTTGTATATTGACTAGTTGTACACAAGTGAGATAAATAAAATTCTCCTTTTCTCCAAAATTCTTCACTTGTCAAGCACAAAAGTAAAACAATTGAACAAGAAAAGGCTGGTGTAGACCTGAATAGAACACAAGAAAAAATGATAGCACAAAAAACATAGTAATCGAACATGAACTAGACAGAAATAAAAAAAATGATAGCATTCTCGTCCTTTTATCATCACAAAAAAAAAAAAGGAAGTAGTTGTCAAGTTATAAAATCATTCTCTTGTCATTTTATCATCACAAAAAAGGTCAGAGGAAAGTAGTTGTCAAGTTATAAAATCAACGATAAGAAAAAAAATTCATAAATCTAATGATTTTCCAGACTGAATGTTGTAAGAAACTGTAGGCAGAGCAATGAACTTCACTTGAATTCAAACTCAAAGTCCAATGTCAACTGAAAACGTTGAACACGAAAACATTTACATATAGAAATGTGTTTAAGCTTTCTTTAGTTGCAATTTCCTAAATAAGGCATCTTGTATTCTGTCAATGGTGCAGTTTTGGGAATTATAGGACCTTTGGATTAAATTTTGTAAATAATCTTTAGAAGAATAGTCAAGGTTGGAACTGGTTGCTCTCATAAATTCTGACACGTGGAAGTCTATATACACAGACAAATGTGCACACACATATGCTACTAAATTATAATTAGTAAGCCTTGAAAACAATTTAGTTGCGAATAGCAAAAAATACACCTTCAAAGAAAAAAGGAAGATGCCACCTGTAAATAGAAAACACGCCAATCCTGCAAAATTTTGCCAAGTTTACGCCTCTGCCATGCAGCATTTGTACAAAGAATTTTGAGCATATTGATCACTAGCTGCATTGCACAACATGGCACATGCATTAAATGAAGTATACAACAAGTTGCCCTCCTCACTTAAAGGTATCTGGATTTTAGAGGAGCCACCTGCCCAGAACTTAATTGAAACTGCAAATTGAAACCTAGCAAGAGAGTTTCCAATGGTCTTTCCTAAGATTTCAGTTCCAAATTAACTCAGCAGTTACTATAGGGAGGAATACATTTACTAATGTCTCAAGGAAAAGAAATAGACAGTTTAAGATATTACATGTTAATATTGTCTTTACCTGTCCTAGTTGTACAATATACTCATTGCTAACGATATCATGGTTCTTTGCTACTCCAGGCAAACCTGCTGCTCTAGCAATGGCTTCAAAGGTAGAAATTCGCCCATAAAGTTTCCCATCTTGAACCAGCAGAAGCTGTTTAGAATATATTGCAATTGAAGTCCATAAATATCAAGTTAAGGAATCACAAGTATGAATGTTGCATAAATAAGGAAGCATGATAAACTAACACAAACAAAAATTTAGCGCGTGAACTGAGAGAGTTCACTCCATATCATACTTAATAACTACATAGCAGCAGCATATCATTGTGAAGATATATCAAACACCACTCCATCCAACACCCCAATGTCTCTTTTCCACTCTCATAATTGGTTAAGAATAAAGAATATTAATAAAAATGTATTGGTCCAAGGCAAATACAAAATAAAGCTAATCAATCTTTCCAACATAACTAAGGAATCCTTGCTGTGCAGAAATGTATAAAAACCTAAGTCTTCTTTTGAAGCTACAGTAAGGTGGGTTTTTATTTTAGAAAAGAGAACATTCCAAGTACACATAAAGCAAGGATGAAGAAAAATAAACCTGCAGATGTGCTCTTGCGACCAAATCAGGTTGAGCTTTTTGAAACTGAACCATAAATCGTAAAAGAACTTCCAAAAATGGATCCAAAGTGTAGGAACACATAAAATCTAGATCATGAAGAAGTTTTTCAAAGTACTCAATAGCCTGACAGAACAAAGATAAAGCACTTTAATAAAACAGCACATAAACAGATATACCAGCACTTATTCCAAAATTGACACCTTTTTCCAACTAAGAAGCTTAATTGATCTTGGTGGAGTGGGGGCAGAAATTCTACTGTTTAAACTAGCATCAAATCCTAAAGGTTGACGACCAGAAGCTGTTGTTCTATCTTCTATACCATCACCACAGGTTCCAGAAGTATTAGACACAAGGAATTCTGCTGATTTAAAAATGGATTCCAGCTCCAATTTGCAGGCAGCTATATGCTTTCTGGCCAACTCCATACCTCTACCTTGTGGTCGCCTCATACAGGTGAGAACATGAAAAAAATGCTGAAAGCCAAGGAAAATATGGTAAAACACAAGTAGAAAAACGAATATCTTAAACAGAAGTATATAATGGTATAAAGCTTAAGCACAAAGATGCTGCAAGGAGAAACCAAATAAACCTGACTCATAAGCGACCGCATCATCTACAAGTTAACATAAAGGGGCAAATAAATATATCCTAGGTAAAGAAAAATAAGGTCAATGAAATTTATAATTTTTATTCAACACGATGGTTGGGAAAAACAAGTACAAGGGAAAAAAAAACAAAAAGGTACAAGTAATTATTCCGTATGCTGAAGTTGTGCCTGTCAAATAGAATGAACAAATAGGAACAAAAATATTAACTGACAGACAATTGTTGATACAACGCTTTAATGCAATTCAAATGGTACATGTCAAAATACGAAAAGTTTCAGAACAAGTAGCATATTAAGAGACCAAACTCATGCAAAAAAAGGAATAAATTTCAAAGAACTAATTTTTGAAAATTGACAAGCAAAATGAATTTTTTTTTTTTAACATTCAAAGAAATTTCTGAAATTTAAAAGTGAGAAATTGTATTCCAATGACATGATTATTTTTGGCATTAATAAAGTGATTAAATTATTTTTGGCATTAATAAAGGGATTAAAACCCTTAAATATGGTTATATTGAACAACAGTGTCAATGGAAAAGAAACAAGTACAGGAAAAAAAATCAGGTAGTTGGAAGCAACACTGCAAGTAAGAGAAAAATTCATTGACAAGATCATTATCATACAGAGAAATAAATAAGAGCAAACACAGGATAAGACCTTACGAAAGCGAATGCGACACAATAATGCCTTGCAGTATCCCTCCTCCAGTTCAGGATTAGTCTGCAATGGCTCTATATCTGTTTCAAGAAAATTTTCAACATTTATGAACTACAATAATTAAAATTCTTAAATAGTTAACTCGTTCAGATGGACTTGTCACTCATATGTCAATAAAATTAATTTCACAAGCTATAAAGTCATTATGATTGACTGGCAAGTGATGGAGCATACGACAGTTAAAGAATGCGAGGAGAAAAAAAAATCAGTTGATGCTTAACAATTCAGTGACATTACATCAATGAGTTACATTGATGTAAAAGTTAGACATAAGGAATTACATTTAAAATGTGAATGTTTAGGTATTGGTGCTTATTTCACTGTGAAAATACTGTATCCATTATTTCAGATTAACCACTCAAGTCCAAAATTCAAGAATGAATTGTTGAAACCTACCCTACTATGGACTCAAGTAAAAGAGATTTACTGAAGATTTTTGAGACAGAAAAATAATTCTTTTCTATTGTATATTTACATCTCATGTACATGGCTATTTATACAAAAAATTCTAAGCCTAATTAGAATAGAATTAATCATAGCCTAATTAGGATAAGATAA